>VCHN02001090.1:0-25487 GCA_007115665.2 Sequoiadendron giganteum | reverse complement strand
TTACCAACGTTCTTGCGAAGTTGATAATATTGGCAACGAAGCGTCTATAGTCAATTAGCTCCACAGAGTTGGCATCATAGGCTTTCACCTTGTATGCCACCTGTTCTTTCCACTCAAAGAGATGGTGTTTATTTTCTGTGGTCGTAACTGATTCATATGCTTGTTGCAAATCAGCAACTGTCGCCTCCTCTCTCGGCCTCTCTTGAGTTGCCTTTACATCTGACTTCTGGATTTCTGATCGAAGTCCATGTGCTCTGTCTCTCAGCTGATATGCTTCTGTCAACACACACCGCCCTTTGACGACAAACTCATCCACTTGACGTCTCAAGTGTTTACCGTATGTAATCAACTGATGATGGTTTCTTTCAGCTGGGAGATCCAATAGTCCTTGAGGCAAAGCCGAGGAGTTTGGAGTGTCATGTATCAAACTAGAAATGTACAACTTTAGCTGACGGATTTCAGCCTTCAAGGCTGCTTTGTCTTGTCCATCTTTGGTCATCCTTTCTTTGACACTCGCCGAGGCAATTCCAAGAAGGTCTGCCTCCACCTGTCGAGTGGTCTTTCCAAGGTTCACCTTTGAAAGCGTGAAATCCTCAACCCTCACATTATGTATATCTTTGTCTTCAGGCGGGGCAGCAGTCTCTATGATAACCTCGTTGTGTGCATTCTTTTCTACATGTGTCTGCTTCTTCAACTTCCTTGCCAGCATGTCTTGTGGGACATGGTGGAATTCAGAGAAGTCAAGTTGATAAGAAGGTCTCTCTCTTTTCCTCCCAAGCGAGCTTTCCAGCTAGATAGAATCTCGGCTAGCATCGCTAGGAGGAGGAACATAGGCCCCCTGAATGTTGGAAGAACAAGACTGTGCCTTGGTGGCGAGTCCAAATCAATAGGACTTTGCGACCTCTGTGATGGTGGTGAAGCTGGTGGCTCTGTTTCTATCACTGGCACCGCTTCTGCTGCAACTTCTTCTACAATGGTTTCCATCTCTACAGCGATTATTTCAATCACTGGTTCTTGTGTAGTTGCAGCGGTCTCAACTGTCTCAGGTAAATTGGTGGCTGTCTCCACCTGTACCTCTTGCCGGCTTGTGCTGGCAATTCCTTTTCTCCCCCATGTGCTCCCTGACATCCGCATTCCTTCTGGAGGAAAGCTCATCTTCTTCTGTCTGGGTTTCCTCCTAGATGTGGAAGGTAGTGTAAACTGAACCGCTGGCGGCTCTGATCGGGGAAGTACTACCTTCCTTGTCCTTTTACTGTCCAGGTAGAGTTGACTGTGTCGAACTACTCTACCCGTTCTTTCCTCAATAGACGTACTCTCTTTCGCGTACCAGTCTACCTTGCCGAGTGGTTGTGAATCCACTAGACCCGTGAAGAAGGAAGAAAGAATAACTTCTCCTTCGTCTTCAGATAAGCCCTCGATGTCTTCTGACATGAATTCTGCAATCTGCGAGAGCTTGAATCTGCTATGGTTCCTTCTTCTCACTTCGAACTCATCCTTGCAGTTGACCCAAAAATCTTCCATGAAAGGTTCATGTGATGATCTTTGCTCAAGGTGAGCTGCGAAGATGCCTCTGGGGTCATAGGATGGCCTCCTGTCGATGAGGTACTTGAGATTAAATTTCACTATTTCTTGGCTTATCAACCTTGCATCGGCTGCAGTCCTGCATCTGTAGAATCCCATTTGAAAAGGAAAGTTTGTAGTAGTCTTTTTCTTTATGCGAAGGTAAGAGTGAACCTCGGCTAATTGCCTCAGGAATTCCATGAACACTACCCTATCTGAGGGGTAGCGTGGCATCATGGCGGGGTGGCCATTGTAGCCATACACGCGTATGTAGGTGAAAGTGGGGAATTGGATGAACCAATCCGCCCAGTCCACCATTGCTGCCTTAGCTACTGGTGAAATACGCATGAGCATCTCATGGTCTAGCTCATGCACGGTGTGCATAGTAAAAAGGTCATTTATCTTTTTGAAGTGTCTTTCTGCTAGAGTGAACTCTAGGCGAGGAAAGTATTCTTGGACCTTTTGCACACCCAGGGTTCCCACAGTGTTAAGTGTTCTGAAATCGCCTTGGAAGTCTATCAGGTAGACCAGGTATGAACACGTGGAAACGATGCTCTTCTAGAAACCCGGTGAATTGTTGGTGGAGTGTGTCACTGATCAGGGAGGCCCAGTCGTAACGTTCTTTCCTACTGATTATTTTGCCAATAATGTAGAACATCCACGGCTGGAAGGATTTTCCCTCCTCTTGTCCAATGACTCTGCTGAGTAGGGTGATTAACACTCTGTACTCATCTTTGAATTCTCCTCTACCAACCAATCTGGGCAAGCTGGTTCTCTTTGTTTTCAGCCAATGTTCAACCATTATAAGCGAACACTCATCCTTTGAAGCCTCAAACGCTTTTTCGCATTCTGTCACTGATATGACCTTCTTGGTAGGGCATGGTGGAATTGCAAAACAAGTCTCTATGTCCACTAGCTTCAAGCTGCAAATCACCCTCCCGTCTACTGACAGGATCTCTCTTGTGGTCGGGTTGTAACGCTTTGTGCAAGCAGTTACAAGCTCAATGCTTTGTAAGGTGATTGGAATAGATGCAGCTTGGAATAAACCGGATTCTTCAATGTTTTGCAACGTGATTTGGTTCATGCCCTCCAAGTCTTCAGAACTGACCTCTGGATTTTTCTGCCATAAGTTTGTGTCAGTCATTTTTAGGTAATCATGTTATAAGACCGTTTTGGTCGTGTATTGTACTTGAGAGTATTGCATTATGAAAACCTTGAATATTGACTGGGCACTTGACCCTATTCTAACACTTTTCTGAAAATGCTAAAAATAGCCTCGCCGGGGGTAGTTTTTACGAAAAATTCTGAGACATGGGTTTTGTTGAGAATAATTTTCTAAACAAACCCAAATCGTCAGAAATTTAGAAAAATGAGTTTTTCTTTGACATGCAAAAGCCCTTTGGTGGCAGAGGCAGCAGGGGTAGCAGAAAGTGTTTTTTCTCGGAAAAATCTAACACATGGGTTTTGTTCGTGCTTCAGAGCTAAAAAAACCTAGTTTGTCTGTTTTTCAATATTATGACTTTTTCCGAAAACCCTAAAAAATAGGGGCAGCAGGGCTACTTTTTCTGGAAAAATCTACCATGTGGGTTTTGTTGAAAAAGCTGTACTGATCATACCCAGTTGGCCAAATCTGTGATTATCTGTCGTTTCCTATGACATGCAAAGAAATATAGACAGAAATAGAGGAAGTAGACAGAAGATGGATTGGAAGTTATAAATTGCCACTTTGCAATAATCTGTCTCTGGAAGCAATCTTGGGGAAACAATGCTTTTACTGCCAATGATCTTCAAAAATATTGAAGATCCGTCCAAAACCTCTGCCAGATCTTGAAAACGTGTTCTTGAGAGCTATTTGATGTTTTATCCTTCAACCTGCAAAAAGAATAATGAAGAATGGGACGCCTAGCATGAATATATGGTGATTAGGGTTAATATCCACAAAGTATGGAAGATAACTCATGACTCAGGCCTGATTTAGAGTTCCAAAAGATGATTTCCACTGATTGTGGAGTGTTTGATCTCTTTTTGGCTCCAAATTTGCTAACTCAAGTCAACACTTCTGCTTTGACTTCTTTTAGGCGTCCATTCTTGAAGTTGATCATTTTTTGTTCATTTTGCAAGCTGAAGTGCTCCCGTTTGATCTCTGATTCAGGTTACTCAGTTGATCTCTGGTAGTGGCTGGCAGTTCTGTTGTTGAGGTGGGATCAACACGATGAGATATGCCTGAGAGGGATTAACTTAGAAAATTGAGTTTAGGCCTTCAGAAAGAAAGGCACCTTTCTTCAAGAGGGGCGCTTTTGACAATGCCTTAGTCAATTTTCATTGATTGTTCTTTGTTTTGATCTTTTCAGACCCTCTTTGCATTGATTTGACGTTTCCGATGTTTAGATGAATCAGATGACTCTACTTGACGATGCATCGGGTAGCCAGCTCGGTCTTTCTCAGGATGATTGACTTCTCAGTTGAAGCTGGCAGGTTTAGGTCCTTCAAACTAAAGGGCGCCCCTGGCCAGTAGGGGCACTTTTAGCTTTTTGATTGAATTTCTTCATGCTGTGAATTGCCTGACTTTGACCTCCTCCATCAGATGATTGATTTGTCGGAAGTTATTGCTGGTAGTCTCACTGACGAGATAGGTCATAACTGAGAAGGTCATCTTGGGAGGCAGTGAAGATTTTGGTTGAATCTGGATGCCTTCAAGAAAGGGCGCTTTTCTTCAAGAGGGGCGCTTTTAGCTATGCCTTAGCCATTTTCTGGCTTTATCTTTCCAGTTCTTCAATCTTGGCTTTTTCTGCTTGATCTCAACTCGTGATCGTTTGGTGTGTCTCATGGACTTGCTATTAGATTGATCACGTAGCTGGGAGGAAGCTGGAAAGATATCATGTATAGAGCTATTGCTTATGGATTCATCTGGTGCCTACAACAGAGGGGCGCCCCTGGCAAGGAGGGGCGCTTTTGCCTTGAAGCTCTCTGATTTGGCATCTTTGTCGTTGATGGATCCTCCATACTTTGCTGACGGTTGGTCAATGATACCTGAATCAGATGATTTTGCTAATTGTTTCGTTGTTGAGCCAGCATGAGAGTGAAGAGGATGACTGAGTCGAAGATGCCAAATGATTTCATTTGCCCTCTGAGATTCAAGGGCGCCTTTCTTCAAGAGGGGCGCCTTTTCACCTTGTAGTCTGTGTTTTGCCTTGGTAGACAAAACGTGCACCTTCCAGACAGTCAAATTTTGACCTTTTCCGTTTTGAGAATCTCCTTCGTTGAAACAGCATCTTTTCATCCTTTTTCGCCATAGCTTCTTGGTTGAAGCTTTTGAGGTTTAGCTTTTAGCACCTGGTACTAGCCAATCTGCCATTAATGGCTGCGGAGCTCCTAACTTTGTTCCTGAAAAATAGAAATAGACCCACCAGAGTAAGACATGTATTTTGATAATTCTGATTTGATCAGTGTGATCGTGAAGGTAATTAACCCTATCAGAATTAATTTCAATCATTTCTGGGAAGGTCCTATTTTTAAGGGTTTCCTTAAAAATAGGGGCGTAAAACCCTAGTTTTCATTTTTTCAAAATTTTAACCATAGGTTCCTTGACAGAAACCCACAAAGATTTCATATTTGGTTTGACCTAAAACATACTTTCGATGGAATTTTTACATTGTTTAGCTCAATTTAAGTAGAATGCCAAAAATTTCATTTTGGGTATAACATAGGCTCCGTCTGGTGACCATGTCGGATACCTACGGCATAGGAGAACCAAGAATCTCAAGTTTTGTAGACCAGTACTTTTATTAGTTGGGTAACGGGGTCAGGACTCATTTCCTATTTCACATAAGAACTTGAAGTTCACCTTCATTATTGGGGGCTCACCTATTTATTCACCTAACACAAATCTTCCTAAGAAATCACCTAAAACATGACAATACTTTACAGAACGGGGAAAAACATAACAACATAACGATAAAGCGAAAAATTATTTACAATATACTCACCCCATCCCCGAAGGGATGAAATGTTTCAAGTACTGCCCGCTGTAGGGTAGTGGAAAGAGCCTTCCGTCTGAACGTGAGAGAATGTAAGAATTCTCTCCTGCAACATCATGTATCAGGAACGGGCCCAACCAAAGGGAGTCGAATTTTCCGTGCATTCCTTTTGGTTCGTGTCTCTTGTCCCACAGCAGGACTCTATCTCCAATCTCAAAGTCTCGTTGCCGAGCCTTCTTGTCGAAGATCTTCTTCACTCTTTCTTGGTGCTGAGTGATTTTATCAACAACTTCCACCCTCTCTTCTTGCAATTGTGTCAGACACAAGATGCGCTTTTGGATTGGATCCTTGAACTCTTCATCTTCTATTGCAGATGCCAGCTGCAAAGCTGACAACTTCAAAGTGATGGGTAGCATCGCTTCAGTGCCATATATGATAATAAAGGGGGAAGTGCCGATAGCTCTCTTGGGTGTGATCCTATCAGCCCAAAGAGCGTCGTATAGCTTAATGTGCCAAGACCGTTGATTGGTTTCAACCATCTTGTGCACGATCGTGACTATGTTCTTATTGGATGACTCGGCCTGTCCGTTGCCTTGTGGATAATAATTTGAAGAATGGGACAGTGTGATGCCGTAGTCGAAACAAAATTCTACTAACTCCTCTGATGAGAAGCTTGTAGCATTGTCGGTCACGATCTTCCTTGGTACTCCGAAGCGTGTGATGATGTTTTCTTTGAGGAATGTGCACAGAACTTCGGAAGTAGCATTCTTCGTAGGGACTGCTTCAACCCATTTGGTAAAATAATCCGTTGCCGTAAGGACATAGATATGTCCCTTACTGGAATGTGTGTTTATTGGTCCTACGAAGTCGATACCCCATTGCTGGAATGGAGCATCTATTTTTACTGGCCTCAGTGGAATGGCTGCTAGCTTGAGTTTGCCAACAAAATGTTGGCACTGTTGACATTGTCGCACCCATTCATATGCGTTGCGGAACAGAGTTGGCCAAAAGAACTGTGCCCGTAGAATTTTGAATGCTATGACCCTTGATGAAAAGTGGCCACCGCATGCTTCGTTGTGAAATGTTTCCAACAACCGCCGTTGTTGGTCTCTACTGATGCAAGGCAAGAACGTTCCATCAAGTCCACGCTTGTATAGAACGTTGCCTCGCAACACATAGTTTTGTGCTTTTAACCTCAAGGTTCTTTTCTGCTGTTTGTCCAAGTGGTTTGGACATTCTCCATAGGTTGCGTAGTACCATAGTTCTGAGTACCACTCCTCCGCAGAATCAACCAGTAAGACCATTGGAAGGTCTTCTTCAGTTTCTGTATTTATTTCACCATCAGCTGCCTGATGCTTTAGATCACCATCTTCCGCCATGAGCTGACATAGACCTCTCCCGCGGATGAGTTTGGTCGGCTTGATATCTAAGTCATATTCTTGGACCTTGGCGATCCAGTTGCCTCTTTTAGTCCCCATCTCCTGCTGAGTTAGGATACTTTTAACTGCAGGATCAGTGACATAGACTGTTGTGCGAGCATTTAAGATGTAGAATCTAAATTTTTTCACAGCTCTCATGACAGCATAGGTGTTCTTTTCAATCTGGGAGTAGCGGGATTCGCTGTCTTTGAAACTACTGCTCATGAAAGCAATTGGCGATTCCGACTCCTCATTTAGCTTCTGGGTTAGTATGGCAGAGAGAGTGTATTCCGACACGTAACTGTAAAGAATGAACTCCTTACTGAAATCGGGTCGAACCAGCATTGGTGCCTTACTGATGGCTTCTTTAATCTTGACGAACGCCTCTTTTCCTTTGTCGGTCCATTTGAAGGCGGTCGTCTTCTTCATCATTGCTGATATATCCTTGGTCAGCTCTGAGAAGTCAGGTATAAATCTTCGTATGAAGTTTACCTTTCCGAAGAAAGAGTGCACCTGAGTAGTATTGGTTGGGAGAGATAGGTTTTTGATAGAATCCATTCGATCAGGATCGATCCGAGTTCCTTCTTTGGAGACGATATGGCCTAGTAGTTTGCCTTCCGTCACCGCAAAGATAGACTTCTTTGGATTCAAGGATATGTGGTGATACCTACATCTCTTGAACACTTTCACTAAGTGTTGAAAATGATCTTGCCGCTTTCGTGAGAAAGCAGTAAGGTCGTCAAGGTAGACGACTATCACTTTGTTCTTTAGATCTCCAAACGCCAAGTCCATGGTCGCTGAAAGGTGGCACCAGCGTTGATGAGGCCAAAGGGCATCCTCTCATAGGCGAACGTTCCCCACGGGGTGGTGAACGTTGTCTTGATTTGATCCTCCTCAGCCACCGCAATTTGATTGTTCCCAGAAAAGCCATCAAGTAATGATAACATCTCCGATCCGGTAACCGTCTACAAGGTATGCTCCATGATAGGTAAAGGATAATTATCCTTTAACGACGATTGGTTCAGGTTCCTGAAGTCGACACAAATCCGGATTTCTCCGTTCTTTTTGCGCACAGGAACAAGATTGGACACCCAGGTAGAATGATGGATTGGAAATATGATCTTGGCGTCCACCATCTTCTGTACCTCCGCATAGATTGTATCTTGAACACGTGGGTTGTAGTGCCTCTGCTTTTGCCTAAAAGGCCTGATATCTGACTTGAGTGGAAGTGTATGAGACAATTACTTTGGCGTGAATACTTTTAGATCTTGATAAGTCCATGCAAAGACATCCTTGTATTGTCTGAATAAGGAGACAAAGTTGTTGCTTTCGTCCGCAGTGCAACCCTTTCCCAAGTTGACAAGCCGAGGCTTATCTTCGGTGCCGATGTTGATTTGACTATACTCAGCGGATGTTTTGGTAGCTGAATCTCTTTGATCTTGCACGCGTCTATCATGCTTATCAAATATATCCTCCAAGGATACTAGGCCCTTAGGGATGTTGTTACCTCTTAGCTGGATGATGCCGGATTCCATTGTTTCAGAATCTTCTACTATGGATTCTTTGAAAGGAGAGGTACTTCCTTCAAAGAATAGTTCTTTGTAATTGTCCCCCATGCAGAGGAACTCCTTGATGTCATCATCATCATCAAAGACCTGCCAATTTTCACAATTGTCGGGGACAGATGACCTGTACACGAGCTCAATAGCGAAGGCATTCTGACGGAAATCAGAATGAGGCATGAAGAGTGCAGCGGATACCGCAAGGGCATTTGCTCTGCTATTTTTCTCGCGCGGAATGTACTTGATGTTGAATGCTTCGAACCAATCAATAGCATTCCACACCCTTTGTCGGTAAGCTTGAAGGCGGCCTTTTCTGACTTGATAGTGATCTCTGACCTGTTGTACGATCAACTCTGCGTCGCCTTCAGCTTGAAGGTATTTTATACCCATATCCCTTGCATTCTTGAGGCCTAGTATAAGCACTTCGTGTTCTGCAGTGTTGTTCGTGTTATCGAACTGCAAGCGATAAGCAAATGGATATAAAACTCCTTCAGGAGAGGTAATGACAACTCCCGCTCCTGAGCCTGCTGTTGAGTGACTTCCATCGAATTGCATTGTCCACTTCTTTGATCTTTCATTTGATGTATTTGTGGCAAATGCAACCCTCTTTTCTTCTTCGGTTACTTCAGTCAGCATGGCATATGTGCCCGGACCGTACTTTG
Source organism: Sequoiadendron giganteum (assembly GCA_007115665.2). Lineage (NCBI taxonomy): Eukaryota > Viridiplantae > Streptophyta > Pinopsida > Cupressales > Cupressaceae > Sequoiadendron > Sequoiadendron giganteum. The sequence goes on along the minus strand of VCHN02001090.1, from coordinate 16,308 downwards.
ATGTAGCACTTGTGCTTGGGGATTTGGAGATTTCACCACCGTGAATTTTGACTTAGCCTCTGGTTCCAACTTGAAACTACCTTTCTTTAGTGGAATGGTCGCATACGACCAATCCATTTGAATCTCGCCTTCGAGATCTTTGCAAAAGCTTCGGCTTAGTAACATCCCATAACTGATTGGGATGTCAGCTATGAGGATGGTCATCATAATCTTCTTCTCTGGACAGGACGCTAGTCTTACTTGTGCGTCTTTCAGTTGGCCGACTAACGACACCGGTTTTGATTCAAGTGAATAACACTTGTCATGAGTTTCGGTGCATGATAGTCCCAATGAGTTCATGATTTGCAAAGGCATGACGTTGTCCGATGCTACAGAGTCGATGATGCAGTTGCTGAGCTTATAACCTCCCATATACAAAGATATGTAGAAGGGTTTTGGCTTTTCTTCTGCTGGTATGGAAGATGCTAGCAACGTAGGCTGGATGACAACTTGCTTTTATACTACTTTGAGAATCCGATCCATTTGATCGGGATGATCCTGGAGATACTCCAGCTGTGAGATCTGTACCTTCGTCTTCATGATAGACGTCACAATGTCAAAGTTCGTTGAAGACGGATCTTGAGGGTTTGGTGTGTGACGTTCTCTTGTGTAGACTTGGGATTAGAAGTGGAAGCTTCTTTTCCCTTTTCATTTGACTTCCGTCTATCTTCTTCTTCTTTCTGTGATTTGAAATGTTGAGCGCGAGTGAACACAGGCGTCGACATGTTCTCGTGGTTGACAGCAAGAGAGTACTGACGGTAATCTTCTTCTTCTTGATTTTCGGGTTCGCTATGAAAGTATCCCATGAAATAAGTGGAATATTACCACTGCTTGTGGATGCCTGCATTTGGAGAAGAAGTTGTATTTCAGTTTATTATCTAGCACTCCACCATATGTTAGCACCTCGCCTTGCAAAAAGATCTTGCATGCACATTCTTGGTGTCGAGTTTAGCTCTCTATTTTCAATTGTTATCAAGTTATTAGATCCTAGGGATCCTCTGACCATATGCCCACCCCTCCTCAAATGGTTTTAGGGCGCATTCTTGGTTAGAGTTGTTTCAGCTGTGTTTTGGTTTAGAGCTAATTCTTAACGGGTGCATGATTTGCATTGTTGTGACTGAAAATTAAAGGCAAAAAATTAAGGGGTATATTTCATCCATCATGGAATGTTTGATAATTTCCATAGCGGTATCTTCCTTAAACTTCATGTGTTCTTCATTCGCAGTTTCAATAGGTGATTTTTCCTCAATCTCGCAGTCATCTTGAAGTGTCATGTGCTCTTCACTTGTAGCTTCATCTTCTTTGGGACCTTGAGTCCCATCATCAATGCATGTTGACTGATTTTTTCCTTTCTCATGCTTACTTGTTGGCTGCAAACCACAAACAAGCACTTCTTTCTCTGATCCTTCTTCAATGGTAACTTCTGATTTTTCTTTCATTGTTCTTTTAATGTACTTCACCAAGCTCATTTTTCCAGGTTTCAATATTACAACACAACCCAAGAAAGAGTCAAAAGAAACTGTGTTTCTAAACTTGTCAGGCATGCTTTGACACTCTTTCAAGAGTTGAATGTCTTCCTATTCATAACTCCTCTTGAGCTGATCTTCAACCTTACTGAAATCCATTTTCATAATGTTGAATTTCACTGAATCCCCTACAGGCTGGCAGAAAAATTGGCTTTGATACCATTGTAATAACCCACCTTTAATTTTTTCAAAAACTTCAACCATTAGTGTTAGCCAAAATGCAATGATAAACAATTGAATAAGCAACCCTCCTTTTTTGATTGCTCAGATCCCAATGTGGGCAAGGTGAGAGCATACAGTGAAGAGGGGATCTTCCAATTACTAGAAAGGAAAGCTAACTAGAAATAAACAGCTTCTGCTTTTTGATCACCCAGATCCCGATATGGGCAAGGTGAGAGCATATGATGGTTGGCTTACAATATTGAAATCCTCTATGCTACCATTTCTTTAGTGGGGTGAGTAATCAAAACCAAGTGCATGAAAGTAAACATCCGCTTATTTAGTGGGGATTACAAGAAAAGGAAAGCAATTGGCGGCAAGCCGACCAACCTCCGCTTGTTCAATGGGCATAACAAGAAAGCAAATATAAGAAACTCAACCACTAATTCAGTGAGAGTAACAGGTAACAAAAGTAAAGCTCGACCACTTATTTAGCAAGAACAACCACTTGTTCAGTGGGGTAAGTATCAAATGCAAATACAAGAGCATTCACCAATGGTACTATCAATGGTGTTACAATGAGCTCAACATAATCAAATCAGATCATTTCATATTGCTGTTATGAGAGGTAAATGATAGAAATGTGAAATAAAACACCCTCCCAAGATGCTACAATGAAGAATATTAGCACCCCTTTCTAACTAGAACAAGTATACCTCAAGATATACTCACCGAAGGTCAATAGAAGGGCAAGTAAGTTGCAACAGGTCTGATACATTTGGACAACGGTTTGGTATGCACGAATAGCAGGTTTGAAAACTCCAATCAGCAACCTACAAACAACCGTAACTCCTCCAATACTCAACGGAATCTCACCAAACCACTTGCAAATGATAGAACAAGCCTAGGCATCCAAGTCAAGGTAGTGAGCTGCCATCAACAAGCATGAACAACAATGCCACAATCCCAAATGACTTCCAGCTAAGGTGTACGACCTCCTAGGTAGGGCGACCTGCTCTAAACATCCATCCCTCCTAAAATCACCCAAACTTAGGCATGGGGGCGCCCAAGCATGAGAAAGATAATGAGACAGTACCCACAAAAGGTTTCAACTCCTCTGACTGGTGTGAGCAAAAAGGTGGATCAGCTAGTCACAAACCAGCAACACCAAGGTCTGATAAAACACACCAAAAAGGCTCCAATCTGCATTGAAATAAATCAATCCAAAAGCCAAAACAATACTAGAAATCATCAAAGTAATCCATTATCAAACTTCAAACCGAAAACATCACCATTAAGCCCAATGGAAGCTCTTGCAATAAAGCTCCTCCAGTCCAGCTAGGGAGTATCTCTCAACTCCGAAACTAGAACAAACCATTGAGGGTTTTTGTCCTGAAGGCCTTGAAGAATTCCAGCATCATGCCGGCAACACTTCGTTATCAAATGTTCAACATGACCAAATGAGAGCTCTATGGGGTGTTTATATAAGAATTTGGGCTCCAATTTTCAAATTGCTTTTCCCTCCAAAAGGGATGCCAACCCTAGAGGAAAAATAGTTTATTTTAATTTTTCAATAATCTCCCATCTTGGGCATCCAACTTCATGGCCCCTTTTAAAAACAACTTAAAGTTCCCTTTTCTAGGCGTGGGGTACAAAGTGAGATTATAACTTAAGTTATATCTTATAGTTTGCCTTTTCTGAACTTTATAACTTAAGTTGCAAATATTTCCTTTTTCGAACTCCAAGGATGGTGGAGATGCCAATTGCCAAATATATCAAGACACCACCAATTGAATTTAAATACCCTGCTAGAAATAGAAATCCTGCAGTGAACTACTATTAGGGCCACTGCCAAAAATAACACTTGCTAAAAATAACGTACTGCTAAAGATAGTAAGTGTGTCCAAACTCAAAATAAACCCGTTCTAAGAAGCAGCTATGACTTACTAAGAATAGACACTGCTACAAATAACAATGATTGCCCATCGAGGATCTCAAAAAACCTAGAAAGCTCTTTGGCAAACATCTGCAAATACCCCCTGAAATGTTGACAAGTATCCTCCAAGAATCTTGGAATTCCTAGAAACGCCTCTGAATAGCCTATGGGACTCCAGAAGTAGGGTAATGGTCATCGAAAAGCTTAGGGCTAAAAAGGGGACACTACATTTGAACACCATCAAGTATGGATTAAAGATGGATCCCCTGGCTACCCAGTTAATGAAACAAGTAAAGGAGGGGCACACAAGGAAGTTCCAAGTCTAAGATGCGATATTGATGTTTACCCAAGATTGTTTTTATGTGCTTAAGTGGGGGAATTTGAGAAGAGACTTTGTGCAAGTGTGCCATGATAGCAATTGGGCTGGGCACCATGGGCAAAAGAGAACCCTCACGCTCCTTGAAAGAGTGTTGTACTACCCAAGACTGAGAAGGGATCCAGATGAGTGTGTGAGGACTTGTTTTATATGCCAACAAGAAAAGGCTATGAACCAGTCGTCAGGCATATTGTTGCAACCCCTACCAATACTTGTGAGGCCACGGGCTAGTGTAAGGATGGAATTCATCATTGGCTTGCTGAAAGTGGACGGGTACACAAGCATCATGGTGGTTGTGGAGTTTCTCCAAGTATGCAACATTTGTGCCATGCAAAGTAGAGGACGTTGTAGACTACTTTTATAGGAATGTGGTCAAGTATTGGGGCATGCCACTAAGTGTAATCAGTGATAGGGGTGCCTACTTCACTAGTAACTTATGGCAAGAGTTGTTTAAAGTAATGGGTACCAAGCTACTCATGTTTAATAGCCATCATCTAGAGATCGACATTCCGATTGAGCGGATTAATGGGATCTTGGAGAACTACTTGAGACACTTTGTGTTGGTTGATCAGTTGAATTCGCCAAGGCTTTTGGATTCAACTCAGTTTAGTTACAACTTGCAAAAGTCTTCTTCGAGTTAGAACTCACCATTTGAGTTGGTGACGGGGCAGCACCCCTTGACTCCACACACCGTTCTTAGTGGGTACATGGGAGAGTGGCTTGGCATAGTTGAGAGGCTAAGGGAATGGTAGGATTGAGTGGATATGGCAAGGCACCACTCGATTAAGGCTGTAGAGTGGATGAAGAAGTATTTAGACTCGTAGGAGGGTCGTAGAGTTTAAGGTGAGCAACATGGTCTTGCTCAAGTTGGATCCAGTTCAAATCAAGCCCTTGAAAGGGTTAAGTACTTTATTGACTAGAAGGTTCGATGGGCCTTTCGAGGTCACCAACAAGGTTGACAAAGTGGTGTTTAGTTTGAATTTACTTGCACACATGCGAGTACACAATGTATTCCATGTGAGCATGCTTTGTCTAGTTGTGGAAGACAAGGACACATTGTGGAACACCTTGACAAGAGGACAAGCCAATGTATTGGATAGACCAAGGTTGGATGTTGAGGAGATCTTAGCAATGAAGGAGTGTGGTTTTAGAAATCGGAAGTGGAAGGAGTTCTTGGTACACTAGGTGGGACAGTACAAAAGAGACTACTTGGGAAAAGGCTGAGAGCTTGTGGAAATTTGAAGACAATGTGTTGGAGAAGAACTCAACACCCCAAGCCCTCTAAGTTTAGAAAAGTGGAACTTTGCGTTGGGGTTAAGGACCTCAGCATCGTCGTCGAGGGCGTCGCCTAGTTTGATTGGGGGAGATTATAGGGGGTAATTGTTCTTGAAGTGGCCGAGTTTGAGTCACACCAAGTATGAGTTCGAGTTCGCAGTCAAGTAGAGAGCAGTGTGGCTCAAGCCGTGTCGTTTATAGGGGTGAAATTGGTTTGGAGGTGGGGTTGCCCTATGCAGCCCAACCAAGTGGGATACCAGTCATTGGAGTGATTGCCCAGAAATCAATAATGGGAATGACACCAAAAAGTGTAGTCATGGCCTAGAATACAAAAGTCGAGTTGGAGCACGAGACTGAGTTGGACTCGAAGTGCACAAGACTAAGTTGGACTCGATGAGTTTGCACCATAACACCAAAGCTAAGTAGGGTTTTGGAAGTCGAGATTAGAGTGCAACTTGCCGCTCCAAAGATACATAGGAGTGAGTCCTTTTGTAGAGGAAGAACTAGACATGGAAGCGAGGAGCATGCCTTGTGCATGCGACCAAGCAATTCGATGAGTACTAGCAATTGTGAGTAAATAATCAGAGTTGGAAGCCAACTCGAAAATTGGGGTAAAGGTTGAGTCGTGGTAGGAGTGGTCTCGGTACCCAAAGGAGCACCACAAGTAGTGAGGAGAAGTTGAAGTTTGGAGTGGAAAGCATGAGTAGCGGCGAGTACCAGAACAAAACTTGTAGTAGTTGGTAAGCTAGAGATTAGGGTGTACAACCTAGTGTTTGTCCGAACCTACAACATCCTAGGAATTGGACAAATAGCTTATATAGGGAAATAAGAGTACCCTACCACCAGCAATGAGTTGGTGTTTGACGTGTTATTCTGACTTTCCTCAAAGGCGAAGGGACATACCAAGCTAACAACTCAAAGAGTTCCAATGTAGCATCCAGCGAGTAGAGCAAAGGAGCAATCTAGTGTCTGAGGAGCGGACCTAGGTTGAGGATGGGTAAGATGCAATTGAAGCCTGATTGATGGATTGGGGCGCACCACTTTTAAAGGGAGTATGAAAAGAGCCAAGGGTTCCAAGTTCAAATTTGCCATGAAGAGTTACATCTTGGATGGAGACCATGACTCAGAGAGACATTGTGGATTAGGGGTAGGCATTCAGGTTAGAGTTTAGGGAGCTCGGTGTGACGAGGAGTGATATAGTCTCCAATTGTATAAATTATAAATGACCATGAAGTTAAATTTTCCCAATTCCATGCTGATAACAATTTTCTTTTACTAAAATACTGAATATTGCATGCACCAAATATCATGTAATAAATGTGTAGATTGTTGATCTAAACTAGTACATCAGAAATACCATACAAAAATCAAATATTAATAATAATTCACTAATTGCTGACCTCATCTGCAGATTGCCAAACTATCCAATGAGCACCCTCATAACTCTCCTCAAGAGCTGTATGGCCCTTCATAAAGTGGTATGGCAGCCTGTTAAATGCTGCAACTTCCTTATATGCTGCGCTAGATATTAGGAGGGCTGGTATGCCTTACAATATACAACAATCCACCCTCTTTGATGTGTACGAATCCTTTAGGGGCTTCAATATAGTACGGTTGGGTACAAACCCAACTTTAAATAAATATTATGAATTTTTATTTGTTTCTTTCACAGCACACATTGTTAATGAGATATAGCTTCGGTCAGATATAAATGATGATTGCTAAATAGCATCCTCATCATTTATATATGATCGAAATTAATCCTTATTATATTTCTGGAAAAATAAGTTAAATTGAATTTATAAGCGTGCATAAATTCGATATAATAAATGATGTTCAAATTCTACATTGAATAAAATCGGAACTCACATAATATATATCCGCCATGTATGTGAGGGTATATGTGTTAAGGTAGTTAAACCGAGTGTTAGTCGGTTGCCTTTTGAAACCCGCGCGCCCAAAGGGACACGTCCCAAGTGGAGACACGTCCTCTCATGAGACACGTCTCTTAGAGGCGGGTCTCCAACATATTAAAGGTGGTTCCCTCATTGATATGCAAACATCAAAATTTATTAATGTTCTGCAATCAGCGCATTTAGCATAAGAGAAGAAATCTGGAAATTAGTATTTGGCTTAGAATTCTCACACAGAATTTCAGACCTTAGTAATTCCTTAGATTTCTTAGGATCCTATTTGATAAAAATTTGATTACATTTACATGGTATCAGAGCCAAGTTGTGTGAATCCAAATCAAATCTAGATATCAGATTGCTCTAGAAAATTCGTATTTTCTAAAATCGAATTCACATCACATTCTTCATAATGTCAAGTGTGATCAGATTTGAAGATCGTCTTGTAGGAGCAAACAACTTCACATCATGGAAATTTAGAATAATGATCATTCTTAAGGAGAACAAATTAGACTCACTTGTGAGAGAAAACAAAAAGGAACCAGAGGCTGATCCTGAGAAAATTCAATGGATTGAAAACAATGAAAAGGCCATGAAAATCTTAGTAAATGCAGTTAGGGATCATGTAGTGCCCATCCTAGCAAAATATGAAACTGCATATCAAATGTTCAAATCTCTTGAGAGCACCTATGAGATCAACAATACAAGTAGGACTCTTGCATTAAAGAGGCAAATCAACAATATCCAAATAAACAAAGGAGAAACAATCAATGCATACTTCATGAGGATCATTGAACTAAGGGATCAATTATCCACAATTTGATATCAGGTTGATAGCAAAGAGTTAACTCTAATTGCACTAGGAGGCCTACCAAACTCATGGGAGTCATTTGTTCAAGGAATAAGTGCGAGGTCTAAACTCCCCAAATTTGATAGGCTAAGAACAGATTGCCTTCAAGAGGAAACAACACTCTCCACAAAAGAAAATAAACAGAAGAACATAGATGAAGACATTCATGTACTCAACACAACGTCTAACAAAAGGAATAAGAAAAACTCCTACAAGAGAGGATCTTTTAAAAGAAAGAGAAATTCCAATGGAAAGGGATCTTCTAAAAAGAAAGACATCTCTCAAGTTCAATGCTTTAGATGTGATCAATATGGCCACTATGCAATGAAGTGCCCTGACAGATCAAAGCAACAAGCATCTTTTGCCAAAGTAGGAAAGACAAATTCAGATCATGAATCTGAGAACTTTGTGTTCTATACAACCTTATCTAGTCAAGTATCTAACAACACCCACAACTGGGTAATTGATAGTGGTTCCTCTAGACATATCACAGGATTCAGAGAACACCTAGACACTATGATTGAAAAGACTGATGAAGAAGTAACCATTGGGGATGATTCTGCACACCCTGTAAAAGGGGTTGGAACTTGCTCCATCAAACTGAAATCTGGTCTTTCTCTTCAACTCACTGGAGTCTTATTTGTACCTGGAATAAAGAGGAATCTAATATCCATCTCTGCCTTGAAGACAATGGATATAGAGTTACCTTTATGGATGGGAAAGTTCTAGCATGGCCTAAGAACTCAACTATCAAGAAAGCCCAAACCATAGGTTTAAGACAAGGGTACCTTTACAAACTATGCACTGAAGTTAAACAAGCCCTTACCCTTGACACCTTTGATTCAAATGAGATTTGGCATAGAAGATTAGGACACTTTCATTTCCGTGCCCTACCTTCTGTGGAAAAACTTGTAACAGGCTTACCTAAGTTAAAACCATCTCATGAAGGAACTTGTAAAGGTTGTGCCCTAGGAAAGAATACAAAGGGATCCTTTCACAATAGCTTGAGCAAAACCCTAAATGTGTTAGAACTGGTTCACTCAGACTTATGTGGACCCATGTCTGTACCCTCTAAAGCAGGACTTCTGTACTGTCATATTTATAGATGACTTCTCTAGGAAAACCTGGATCTATTTCCTTAAATGTAAAGAGTCAACATAAATCCTCAAAAGGTTCAAAGAGTTCAAAGCCCTTACTGAAAACTTCTCCGGGAAGAAAATAAAAACCTTAAGGACGAACAATGGGAAAGAATACACCTCTGAAATTTTTAAGGTATTTTGCATGAGTGCTGGAATTAAGAGGGAGTTCCCCTCAACAAAATGGGGTTGTTGAAAGAAAAAATAGAACGATTGTAGAAGCTGCTAAAGCAATGTTGCTTGACCAAAACATTGAAACCTCTTTCTGGGCAGAAGCCTCTAGGACTAGTATCTACATCCAAAATAGATGTCCTCATTCTCATCTTGATAACAAAACTCCTGAAGAAGCCTTTACTGGCATAAAACCTGACATTAGTCATTTTAGGATTTTTGGCTGTCCTGTCTATATTCATGTGCCCAAAGAGAAGAGATTCAAACTAGAACCTTCCGGAAAGAAGGGGGTATTTGTGGTTTATAGTGAAACCTCCAAAGGCTACATGATATTCGTACCCGAGCAGAAACAAATTGAATTGAGCAGAGATGTCATCTTTGAAGAAGACATTGCATTCAAAAGGGCAAGAAGTTCTAGTGAGATAGAAACCTATTCCCCTAGAGTACCTGAAATGGAACCTACTCCTAAGATTCAAAGGGAGTATCCTGAGGAAATGCCACATGAACTTCCATCTACTTCAGATGAGAATACAGATGACAACGGTAGAAAGAGGCCACTTTGGGCTAGAAAGATGATCAAGGAAGCCGAGAATCATGCAGCACCCAAAGGAACGTTTAGGGAAAGTAAACGACCCAAATGGTTCTCTAGCTATGTTGCTCTAATGAACAACATCATAAACTCAAAACCTGTCAGTGTAATAGAAGCCTTCAGACATAAAGCATGGAAGGATGCAATGACGGAGGAATATCATTCCATTCTAAAGAATGATGTATGGGATATAGTGCCTAGACCAAAAGAGAAATCTGTTGTCTCTTCTAAATGGCTCTTCAAAATCAAGCATGTTGCTGATGGCAGTATAGAAAAACGTAAGGCACGTTTTGTGGCAAGAGGTTTTTCTCAAAAGGAAGGCATTGATTATGAAGAAACATTTGCACCTGTTGCCTGTTACACATCTGTGAGAGCAGTGTTAGCCATTGCTGCAACTAAAGGTCGGAAGATCCATCAAATGGATGTGAATGTAACGACCTCATCCTTGGGTAATTAAAATTTTTCTAACATTTCACTTCAAACATATAAATGTAACAAGTAACAAAGACATTGCAATAATATTCTTCCTTTCTTTATTGATAAATACATGCAAGTTACAATAAATATTTCCACATGAATTCCATTTTCATTGTAAATATAAATCAGAGTACAAAAGTAAAAAAATTACATACATAGCTCGTAAGCTTTTGCACAAATAGTAGTAAAACGGTCCAGGTTCCCTTCCTTTCAAATCTTGGTGTATCTGTCACTTGCTGTGGAGGAGAAACATCACTCAGGCGCTTTTCTGCCAACCACGGACTGTTAATGTGGTTCCCCGCACATCTATCATTCGATAGATGGCCCTCCCTTCGAACGAAGAGATTGGTGAAGTAACCGGCTGCGACAACTCAACTGAGCATAGTGTTGTGTCCTATACATCTAGAACTTGCTATTTCACAATCCCGAACTAGCATGATGAATCACAATGAACTGACAGTGTAGTCTCAACTATCTCACATCTAAGTGGATGTCGTACCTTCCACTACTTTGGCCAAAGTATTCTCATTCAGTACTTCGAATGAAGGTCATCTATCATATACACTACTCAGGGCCAATTTGACTTAAGGCTATCTTACACTACGCGTAGGCTAAGTCCTTCTCTGGATTGTCAATCATCCCAGACTATCCTACTTCAATCTAATCCAAGACAACAAATATAGGTTCAAGTCCTTCACTGGATTATCAATCATCCCAGACCAACCTACGACATTCTAACTTACTAGAAATAATCCAGCTTGACAAGTAATTCATTCTTTCTCTCCTGTTACGGAAATCTTTATCCTAGGAGTTCCTTAGCCTATCTCAGTTAATCTAAAACTCTAAGCCGCTTGAATATACTTGACCTCTGTCCTTATTTCGTTCCTAGAATATAGTAACTAGTTTACCCTTATTCTCCATATACGGACATCATACACAACATGCAATATTCATTCAAAATGCATAAAAATCCTTCCCTTTCTTTTTTATGAAAAATAAGTAAACTATTCCTTGAAGTTCTTTCACTATAAAATGAGCTATACCCAATTTAATAAGCCTTTCTAATGGAATTGAGCTATTCCCAATTTAACATGTTTTTACTTTAAAACAAGTTCTTTCATTCCAACAAGCTTCCCTATGAACTCAGGCTATTCCATTTAACACAATTCTATGGTAAACAGAATCTTTCTAACACTTTTCTTAATTACTTCAAACACAATGCAAAGCATAATCTAAGCAAGTAAACTCATTTCAATTCAAATGACAGAAGTATTAAAAAGACATTTTCTCATGCCTGTTTCCTGGCTGTAGACGATTCCAGACAGCAGCTTCTTCTCCTCCTTTGTCAGTGTCACTCCTCTCAAACAATGCTTATTCAACAATGACACACTAAGGCTTTCAACCAATGCAGTACAGTAATGAAAGAGTATGATTATCTTATAATTGCTTCCACAACAATAAAAGACTGTTCACAAAATGCTTCAATGCTTATTCAACAATGATAGGATTTGGCTCTAACAAATGCTTATTCAGAAATGACAGAAAATAGTTCTCAACCAATGCAATACAGCAATGGTAGAATCTGGCTCTCACAATGCTGCTACAGAATTGTCAAATTATGGCTCTCAACAAATGCAAAGATAGTTAGGAAATTCGTGTGAATACAACAAAGGCAAAATGCAACTCTCACAGAAGAAATTTGGAATTGCAAGTGTGCTTTGCTGAATGAATTGGGCGGCTATTTATAGAGCCCACAACCCAACAATTTCCACTCTTGCAGGCATGTAATATGACAGAACTACTATTTGAATTTTTCAAACTGCAATGTGGCGAATTTCCTTACTTACTCATAGCTGTAAGGGGTGAATCGACTTCCAGCAGTTCAAAGAAAAGTTCAAACTTTCATTTGATTCAAAGAAGGGTTGACACCTATAGGCATCTCCCCAAGAATGGTGCCACTCATGAATAATGGTGGATAAAATTTTGGAAGAAAACGTCAATGCCATATCCGCAGCCATCTGGCCTCCTTTTTGCCCACGCATTCCAGAATGGTGGCATTCACCAATTGCGACCTGGTCTATGGGCGAGAAGCTTGCGCGGAATTCTTCTTTGTCTCCATTTTCATTATTTCGGCCAGTATACAGTCCGCGATTTTCCTTATGAAGGAAATACGCGATTTACTCTTTTAGCCAAAGTTTTTAAAATGCTTTTAGATTTAAATCTTTCAAAAGACTTGTTGTGACCTTTTTTCACACATCACCCCATCAAGATGGGGACCCCCTAATTTTGCTCCATTCTGGTCTTTTGGCTTTGGTTCGCTCTCTCTCTGGTCTCTGGTCCTTCCGGGGATGTCCCGTTGTTTGACCCAGGTTGAAATATTGGTTAAGTCTGTGTAATTAGGGTTTTCATCCTTCAGGCTTATTTAAGGTCAAACCGAGTCATAAAATTGAAATCTAAGCTTAGTGCAGCAGTCAGAAGACTTCCAGCAGAGTCCCCCTAAATTTTCACTGTATTCCGGCAACTTACTATTTTTAGTAAGTATTCAATTTGGGACTATTTTATTGAGATTTTGGAATTCTGTCAGTTCCACTGCATCCGGGTAACATCAAGCTGCCTACACGTAAATTTTGAGCCAGATCAGACGACTTGCTATTTTTGGCAGTTCAGGCTTCAAGAGCCTTTTTCAGGGTTTCCACATGAGCTTTTCAGATGCATGTCTGGAGAATCCTTCTGGGTTTTCCAAAACCTTCGCAGTGATGTAACATGCAAACCAAGACAACCACTTTCAGAGTTCAGCCTTCGGAGGCTATTTTTAGGGTTCGCATGCAGTGTTTTTCAACGCATGTCGGGTTTTTCTTTATGGGTTTTTCGAGAGCTTCACAACGGTGTGACTTGCAAGCGGAGAAGATCAAAGTTTAAGAACTTACTATTTTTAGCCAGTGCATGCATGCAGACCAGTTTTCTGGGTTTTTCTGGGTCTTTTGAGATCCCGCGGGCAATATGACATGCAAAACCATCCGGCAAAGGGATGAGCCACTTTCTATTAGCCATTTTTAGCAGTACACTGGCACTCCAACACTCCAGCTTCAGCATTTGGCAACATGCGTATGAACGGCGTTCTTTAAGACCGTCGGTACATGCAAGTCAAATTAGGGTTGCCACTTTTATAGGGGTAAAATCCAAAAATTGTCAAAACGAAGCACCTCACCAACATCAGCACACTTCAAGGTACCTGCTGGCAAAATTTGAGCGAAATCGGAGAACTTACTATTTTTAGTAAGTCAGGGCATGGCTATAAATAGCAGGTCTGCACCCGAGGTTGGCATCAGAGTAACACTCAAGCTATCAAGATCAAGCGTTGCAACTTTCAGGCAAAACGGAGCTATTGAAGTCAAAAAGTCAGAACTTACTATAAATAGCAGGTGGCTATAAATAGCAGGTCAGGGCAGAGGACTGGCAAAACAAGTTCACAAGGTGAAGAAGATCATATGATGAAATTTTCAGGCAAAACGGAGCCTTAGAGGTTGAAAATCAAGGGACTTGCTAAAAATAGCACAACTTGCTAAAAATAGAATGCGTAAACAAAGGCAGGCAGAGGCATGGAAAATATTCTAAGTGTGGGAAAATGAAAGTATCCCCCTCAAAATGCGCCCTTGGATTGAGGTGAGGGAGAAAAAAACGCCTAAGGCATCAAAATAAAAGCATGGCATATGAAAGTAGACCCAAGGAAATGCGCCCACCTTGATGACTCTCTCAAAACGTCTAAGGCATGAAAATGAAAGTGGACCCATGTAAATGCGCCCACCTTGGAAGTGCCTTCAAATTATTCTAAGGCATTGGAAATCAAAGCATGGCACTTGAAATGCGCCCATGGCAAAAACGAAAGCACACCCATGAAAATGCACCCTCACCAAGGTGTAAAGTGAGCTTGATGAAATATTCTAAGGGGCACAAACGAAAGTATCAAGGGTGAAATGCGCCCTCAAGAGAAAGTGAAAGCTCACCCTCTCATTTGCGCCCCTAGATGAAAGTTGTCTACCCAATATGCGCCCAAGGTATAGGCTAAAAACGCCTAAGGTAAAAATGGAAGCTTGGCCTAGCAAATGCGCCCATGATGAAGAGGAGATGGGAGAATTCTTCTAAGGCATAAAATGAAAGTAGAGAGGTCAAAATGCGCCCTCAAGAAGATACATGGCTTGAAGAAATTCTAAGTGGTGAAAATAAAACCAGACACACCCATATGCGCCCAAGGCAAGATAAAGGGGCTAGGACTTGGAGAAATTTCTAAGTCAAGAAAATGAAAGCTCAAGACCCCATATGCGCCCAAGGTTGCTGGAGAAAATTTCCTAAGGCAACGAAATGAAAGTGGAACCTATGAAATGCGCCCTCACCTTGAAAGGATATTCTAAGTGTTTGCAAATTTTCTAAGTGTAAAATGGAAGCTTCCTAGGAAAAATGCGCCTTCACTTGAAAGTCTCACCCCTCAAATGCGCCCATGATAGAAATCAAAGCTCCACTAAGGAAATGCGCCCAAGGTTGCTGGAGACTTAAATTTTATTTCTAAGGCACGAAATGTGAATAGCATAAGCCATTTGCGCCCAAGGAGGGATGAGAAACTTGGAAATTTCTAAGGCAAAAATGGAAGTAAGACCTCTAATATGCGCCCATGGGCTGAGGGTGAGTAAACAAGTGAAGAATTCCTAAGGCGTGGGAATTAAAATTTAAATTTGAAAGAAATACGCCCTTGAAGAGGGATTTAAATTTTAATTCATAAGGCATGGAGATTTTTTTTTTCAGAGAAAAATTATACCAAGGGAAATACGCCAAGAAAAAAAATGTTAGAAAATTTTTCTAAGTGAGATGGCACTTCACTAGGGAAAAATACGCCCTTGGCATGGAAGGATGATTTGATGAGTTTTAAAATTTTCCAAAGGCAGTTGAAGGTTGACGAATATTTTTCAAGGGGAAGATTTGATATCGATGAATATTTTCCATGGGTGAAGTGAAAATCAAATGAACCCGTTTAAAATGCACCCATGAGTTAACAGAGTTTGAAAATTAATTTCCTAAGGGAAATTTTAATATTTTAAGAGGAAATTCGTTTTGCGTAGATTATTTTCCTGACGGAGGTTAAATCTCAAAGGATGAATTATTTCGAGCATGCAAATAATTTTTAATCACCCGGAGTTGAATATCTTAAAGAGAAAATTTAAAATGTCTAAGGCAAATTTTATGAAATCGAGGATTTAAATGACAGACATTTTAAAAGTTGGAAATAAATTTACAACTCCCACGAAATTTTTCGAGTTGAATTTATTTAAACACTGCGAGATTTTAAAATGGAATTCAAGTGATTGTTTTTCTCGCGAGTTGTTTAAATCGCCAAGAGTTAACTGGCAGACTAAGAGGAAAATTCGAAATTTGAAGAGGAAGGAATCATTATTAATAGCAACTGCCATAATGACCGGCTGACGACTAGCCCACTACTGCGCTTGAATTAGAAGATTCCGAACGAAGAGAGTGGAAAATTGATGAAGGTGCTAAAAATAGCCCCAGCACTACTTAGCAGGATTCTCCGAGAAGAGTTATTTAAACAATCTCTTCTCTCATTTTTCCTCACATTGTTTCGAAGTTGAAGTTGCTGAAGAAGTTCTTGAGAGATTGAAATATTTTCGAAGTGGTTGAGGAAAGAAATTCTTTGAGAGTTTATTTTATTTCGGAGTGTTGAGTTGCTGAAAGTGCGAAGTGCTGGAGAAATTTTCATTTGCCGAGACTCTTTCTTTCGAGAGCTGAAAGTGGAGTTGCTGCGAAGTTCGAAGTTGTATGCTGGAGAGCTAAGATTTTATTTCCAGATTGTTGAAGTT
>VCHN02004241.1:0-12309 GCA_007115665.2 Sequoiadendron giganteum | reverse complement strand
ATTATTTTGATTTTTTTTGTTGTCACCAAGATGCCTGTTTGCCAAGTTTTCATCAAGGTGACCATTTTTTCAGGACATTTTTTTGATTTTTTTTTGTATTTTCTGAGAGATTTTAAGCTGATGCTGAACCACCTAGTGGTGCTGATGTTGATGCTTCTGTCATAACATGCCATCGGTATCCTGTTTGAAGAAGTTGCTTTGCCAAGATACGTGCACTTGAATGCAACTTTTGAGAAATCTGTTCTGCTTTGCTGATAATGGACTTAACTCTGTCTTTGTGCACACATCGCGATAGGGTGCCTTCTGAATCCTTATGATGAAGGGTCGTTGCCAACACATGGTCAATGTGAGAATTGGATATCATGCGTGGAGGCGTGGATGGAGTGTGTTTAGGGATAAAATATGGATTGGTTGTCAGTTTGGAACCTTTGACTCTCCAAAATTGGGAAGATGAGTAGTAATGGGTGGATATGGAAGTGTATGTGGAATTAGGACCAACTGCTTGATACACTTTGTATGTTGCTTGAGAAACATGTTTTCGCTTTTGGCGACATCTTTGATGGATACTTTTCCCTTTTTGATTTTGCCCCATAGTTTCTTTGACTAATGGAGTTTGATAGGGATAATTATTCTTTGTATTCTTTGGTATCCACATGTACTTGATTTGTCCAATATGATTATTAGCTTCTTTTTCTTTGATAACATTCTTCATGCTTCGATTCAAGTCTTTCTTTTGATGTTGGTCCCAATTCGTGGATGGGGTGATGGGTGGATGAAGATTCGTGACATGGCGGGTTGTAGTATTGGCATCAGTTTCATCATAAGGATCGTTCATGCTCCCTATGTTGACATTTGCTCGAGACAAAGTTGCCCCCAGTATGGTGATAGTATTATTGATATGTTGAGATCCCTTGATTGTTGAATAACCAAGGCCTTGATGCTTAGGATTTCCAAAAATCTGCACTGGTTCTAGGATACCCTGTTCCTGTAGGCCTAATCCTCTGCCTTGATAATTCATTTGTTGAAACATTTTATTTGCAAAAGGATATGATTTCCCTTGGAAACAAGGTGTTGCTACTTCTCTGCTCTGTCGTGGACCTTCAAAAGTGTCAGCTTCTTTATTGACGAGATAGCTTGCTCTAAGAAAGGTAAGTGATCCAACTTTATAAGTGATAGGATCCTCCACATGTGGGATAAATTCCTAATTGATCTCTTTGGCTTGATCTTGTAGTGCTTCTTCCAGAGGTATTGATGATTCACTATCATTGTAAAAGTCTTCCTCATGATTTATTCTTGATATGCTTTCACATGATTTTTCTGATTCACAACTTTTGTAGAAACCTTCTTCATGACCCATTTCTGATATGTCTCTGCATTTTTCTACATCTTGATCATGTGTACAAATGTTAAGAGTAGGAGACTCTTGTTCGTTGGTAATGATTTAAAGAGTATGAGACTCTTGTTTTGAATGAAGATCATCTACGTGTCCATTCAAAGAAAGCATCTCATGGGTAGATGGAGGAGTATGTGCTATATGGATGTGATCATAATTTGCGACATCTTGTATAGATAGGAGAGTTTCCATTAGATCATTATAGTATCTCGGAGATACGAATTCATGATTTTGAACGATTTCGAAATTACTTTCGCCATGCTTTGGATCAAGTTCTTGACATGGGTCAATTTCAAAGGATGGATTGCTTATAGCAGGTTCTTGGAAATTGTCCTTAGGCATGGGAAGTGGCTTAATTTCCACTTGTTCTTTGAATGGATTTGGATCAAGTGTAAAGTCAAAGATTCTTTCACTATTCTCAATCGTGAGGTCGAAGGATGTCAATATGTCATTGGAAGGGTCATTGCTAGACCTTGATGGAATATTTTGATCATGCTTTGGAATACGTTCTTGAGATATGTCCTGTAACTCACAAGGTGATGTAGAGACATTTTCAATATGATCATTGGTCGATGGATCGTAGATTATGTCAATGGGATCAAATAATTGTAACACATCTTGAAATAGATCACTAAAAAGTGGCTCTTGATGAATGTTGAGTTGATCACTGGATGGGGTAGAAGCATCTTCAATGTGCTCATTGATGGATTGATTTTGATCATTGTTTTCAACAATTTTGGTGGAGGGATTGTCAATGTTCTCAAACATAGGATCAAATGATGTTAATGTTTCTTGGATTGGATCATTGTTGGGTATCGTCAGTGAGTTTTGATCGTGATTGAAAAGTGACTCTTGGTGTATGTTGATTTGATCATTGGTCAAGGTTGAAACATCTTCAAAGTACTTATTGATAAATTGATCTTGATTTTTGATTTCAACAATTGTGGTGGGAATCTGTTGCAAGCTTTGTTGGGTGAGTAATGCCTGCGTTTTCTGCTGAGCCAACAACGCTTGTTGTTCATCATGTTGTTTTTGTGCCAACAAAGCTTTTTGTTGGGCTCTTTGTTGTGCTACTTCTTCTTGGATTGATTGCAATAGTGCATAGAATTCTACTTGCGCTTGCGCTGGTTGGGCTACTTGAGCCGCTTGTGCTTGCTGAGCAACTAGATGTGTAGCTTGTTGGGCTTGGAGTGCCTTTTTGCGGGAAGTTTCTTGTGCAGCTTGCAACATGATGGAGAATGAATTGGTCATGTTGTATTTTGGCGGTGGTGGTGGTGGTGGTGGAATGGGACTAGTGTTGATTGTTGGGGTTGCTTGGATGGTTGCCATCTGCTGTTGCGATATCGATGGAAAAATGGGATGATTTGGTATGATGTTTTGATTCGGCATGATAGATTGAAATTGAATATTGTTGTGGTTGGGAATCATATTGCTTGGATTTAGGTAACTTTGATTTTGCATGGTGTTACCTTGACTTGAATCAACATATAGAGTTGCCAATATATTGCTAGGATTTTGAACAACATTAGGGGGATTTGCAAACATGTCGACCCCAAAGTTTACCAAGTGTGGATTTGAAATGGTCATGTTTGGTAAAGTTGCACTTGGTATGTATGGATTTTGTGGGATAATGTTGTTTGAAAAACTCATGCATTGAGCATTTGGTTGATAGATTTGCAGATTTGGACTTGGATTTGAATCTATCATTGGGAAAGATGTTCCAAACTTTGGATCGGGCATACTCACATTCGTTGTACCATTGATATTTGTATGAGATAATGCTCCCATGTATGCATTGTACAAGCTTTGATAATCAAATGGTATTGCAAGGCTTGGATAGTTTGGTTGAATCGAATTGCTCATGATGGATGGATCAAATTTATATTCCATGTCCCTCTTGTGTTGAGATCGATTTTGAACCATAAAATGAAGATCAATTTTCAAGAATGTAAGAGATGAACCTCTAATCCTTTAGATCGGTCTAAACCTTAGGTTCAAAGAAGTGAAGAACTAGGATAATTGAAGGATCAAAGCGATGATGAGGATGAGATAAATGGAAGATGAGTGATACAGATGAATGGAACTCTTAAAGAAACTTTGAAGGAAATGCTAAACTTTTAGGACTCTCGACGATCGATTGATCGATGGTCGACTTAGGATGTGCTATCGTTAAGGATGAACTCGTAAACCCTAGGAAGTTGTATTATCCAAGAGAGAACTTGTGTATAGGATGATGGTTTGACTAGCTGTGTTAAGTCAAACAAAGTGATTTGATTTCGCCTAAGAGTTTAGCATAAAAGATGTTTACAAAGTTTCCAAGAGTTGTTGGTGAGATGGGAATTTGATTGATGTTGATGGTTGACAGATGGATGAAAGTGATTGAATTTGATCCTAGACTTGACCTAGATGACACTTCTGCTTACAAGACCTCGGTGTTGAAGAACACGCTATATTCTGAACTCAAAAAGTCTCTCAAGATGCTCCTCATGAGCTTTTAGACTAAGCTTTTTGAACTTTGGCTTTTGGATTTTGATCTTGCGGGAAATCATGTTAGAAAACACACGTGTAATCCAATTTGTCTCTTTATCTTGGTTAAATGAGGTTCTTTTTATCCAAGACACTTGCTTGCTTAGGTTTTCAAACTATATGTCTAATGTCCCATTCTCTTTCTCATTCCACAAGGTCCTTTGTGTGGAAATCGAGGAAAATAGGGCAAAAGTTCCTTATGTTTATCCTTATTGGAAACAAATGATGGTAGAATTTGCACACTTAGAAACCTCTAGGAATGTGATTCCTAGGGAAAGCAAGAGTGGGCAAGTTCGTCAATACGTATTTGTTCCCCACAAGGTGTTTGAAATTTCAAGGTTTTTGTGTATGTTTGTTTTCCAAATGTTTTCAAGATCAAGCAATGTGTTTTTTCCAAGCACTTTCACACTCCTAGGTTGATGAGACAATACCTTGTTGGGTTCCCACTTGGATAAATTCAGCTGCGCATATCTTGTGCGAATGGCTAAATGCTTGACCACACTGGCTCCCCTCCATGGCACTCACTTATTCGGGTCAGCCAAGCATTAGTACCCATGAATCTCCCATGGCATACTTTCCATTTCTACAACAAAACCGCATGTATGCGTGGGGCGGCTTCAGAGGACATGACCTCTTGCACCAACAAGATAGACAAGGTTTTGGCCAATTTCTAAACAAGGGGTTCTAATTCGGGCATTCCGTTCGTGGGGGATTATCCAACGTCGGCGAGAGTCCATTGCTGTCCATCTCGTCGGAATAATCCTCGTGATTCTTGAACTTTCCTCAAGAATCCACACTTATATACCGGTTGGAAGTCGCTTGGCTTTAGCGTGTTCCCGGTTGGGTCGTTCCCTTGGGTGATTACTTTTTCCCACAAGGCAGGCCCTCTAAGATAAACAATAGCGAGCTAATATATCCCATCGTTCACACAACCCTTGTTGAAAAACAAAGGGGAGAACCTCCGCAATATATCGGGCTCACACTCGCATGTTTTGTTCAATTTTAAAATGCCCAAATTGAAGTGTGGAGGCAATATTTTTGACAACTTAATATCATGAAAAAAACTTTTGATTCTCAAGATCGCCGTGAGGTGCGAGAGAAGTGCATACGTCTTTTCAATGATATTACTTTGTGAAAAAGATTACAAAGCATGACAAACAGTTGTTCATTTTAAGTCCAAAAAGCAGTGATGAATTCATTTTAAGCACCAAAATCCAAGTGTGAAGGTTGCCTTGTTCAATTTTAATCCCAAATCAAATTCCAGAAGGAATTGTTCATAACGAATGGAATCCAATTGAAGATCACAATGATTGATGGTCAAATTGAAAGGTGAGTTGGTTTAAAACAGAAAACGAGAGTAGAAGTGTAAGCTCTAGATTGTTAAAACAAGCATTAAAAAATGCTCTTTTCCCAAGTCTTCGTTTCAAGGAAATCTCAAACTCCACTTCATTCGCCTTCGTTTCCGCTTGATCCTAAAGTCAACCTCTGATGTCAACCTACAAACAATGCAAGGTTGTTATAAATAAGATGACCCACTAAGTCTCTCATAATCAATTATCTTAATCATAAGATGAAAGTTAATAGTATACAACCATTATCAAGAAAATAATAAAGAAAGGCATCCCACCATGTTTATCCTTTGAATGTCATTCTTTGAGGAATCACAAGCAATTTAGGCTTTGAGAAAGATCATTCATAAAGTATATGTGCATGATATGGTGATTACGTCTTGAACAAAAAGATATGCAATTTCAATATTGAGATCAAGACATGATTTTATTGCTATTCCCCCCCTTTCAATGGGAACTAAATCAACCAATGGTAGATGGCACCATAGGTTGCTTAAAGTACATAACCATAGACTATGCGCACTCTCAAAATCAAGCAAAAAATTGCATCCTACAATTTTTTTACTTTTCTAAATTGGTATACTAAAGCATTTTTATCCCCAAACAATTCAAAGTATCTAATCATTTTATCATTCCTCACATGGTCCTCAATCTACATTAATCAAATCATGGCAACAGAATCAAAGGGACAGAGAGCATTTCACTAGGTATTCTCGTTGAGTTGTCTGAACCTAACATGGGTGTGTATTCTCACTTATCATAAACACAACTTCCAGCCTAGCATTCATAAGAAGTAAGCAAAGAAAGCAAGTCAAGGTCTCATTTACTGTAGACAGTTGTTAAGGTATTATTTCATTTCATCAGCATTAATGGTTGAGTCAAGTGCGCCAGACTTCACATTCCTCCAGAAATATTTTGTTGCAGCCAATAAAAGATTATCAGCTCACGGATATGATGACATTGTCACATTGTACTATATTATCATAAATAAATTTAAGAGCAAAGAAACAACTGACCAAAGCTGAAAATGAAGATTTTTCTATCAGCGACCAAAATAGCAAGTTACTGTTGTCAAATTTAAAGTTTTCACTATTGATGGTATGTCAGGCTGCGCGAGCATGATCTGGGACAGTCACAAATAGATGCAGGGAATCAATCTAAGTGGATGACGACAATCCCCAACATCCACCGAGCAGTATAAGACTGAAATACAAAGATTGAAGCCAGTGGTTGGAGTGAGATTTTCAAATCTGGAGAACCATACGCGTGCCTTTAAGACACTGTGAATGGATGCAGATTCTGACACATGATTGAACTTTTAACATGAATACTAAACACTCAAATAGCTCGCAACCCCAGGGATAGTGTGAGATTCGCTGATGGGGAATATACGCATATCTTAAAGATCACTCAATGCCTTAAATCGATTCTACACAAGAACCGAGAGCACTCAACAAATTCATTGTTTTTGTAAGGTGCGGCACTCAACTAAAAACAACACTAAAAGCAATGAATAGAGGGAATAGGTAGCTATCAAAAATGATGAAGACAGTTGATTTGTAAGGGTCATGTTGTCATTGGCTGGAGTTTAGGCTGAGTTGAGTCGACATGGTCTTCCAAATATGGTGAAAAGGATTACGGTGACCAAGTATTTGGATGATTCAACCTGCGTATTCTCTACGCTACATAGAAATGAAATAATTCCACACTAACTCAACTACAACTACCTAATCCCAGAAACTGACATGACAAGCATAAATAACATTTCAGCATCGATGGGAGTCATGCCTAATTTGACCAATATCAATACACTCTCTGGCATTGGCAGCATGGGATAAAATGTTGGTATTGGAAATATGTTTGAACATCACTTACATACCCAGACAGCATGGGATAATAGATCACGCACGGGTCTAGGCAGAGGTCGTCCAGGTGTAATGGTAAACCCATCTCCAAGAAATGTTGAGAATATGATAGGTTTATCTGCCAGTAATCAAGCTCCTAATTCAGCAAATTTGGCAATACATGGATCACAACAAGGTAGGAGCAACATGCATCGAATTATGTTGTCCGCGGGCTCCCCAAATTCTTATGAGTAAGCTGCGAAACTGTGTGCCATGATAAAAGCCTTTTATCTCCCTACCACCTGTCATCACAAAATATACCTTGGTAATCACGAAGGGACTGTCTTATAAGGGAATAAAAAATGGATATGTGTTCTCTGATGGAGCGACTGGTGCAGGGAAGACATATACAACGCTGGGTAACATACAGAATCAAGGAGTGATGGTTTTAGCCATTAAAGATAAGCTTAGGCAATGAACAATAACGTAAATAAGATAAAGACTCTGTGGGAGAAGAGCGATCAAGAACAAAGCCAGAAACTAATATATTCAAGTTGGGATGTCCCAATAACACAGCATGATTTTTTTTTTTCGCTCACCCACATTTGCATAATAGCCCATTATTTATCCAAATAAGGGTGTTAGAGAAAATTTCACAGCTAGTATTAGGTGAGAATAGATAACAGATCACATTAAGATAACAGTGAATGTGAAAGGAGCAATAACAGACCAGGTCAACATAACATTCAAAATTTGTTAGATTTTAGATGAATAACAGAACATAAATATTGGTGTTGCTACTAAAAAAATAGGTTCGTTGCATATCAACTGAAGACTTTCATAAGAAGAAAGTAAAAGCACATTGAAATGTTCAAGCCAGCCCTCCTTCTAGCGCTATTTTGTGGACATGAAAATCTGCATATGGTTAGCACAATAACAAAATAACATAAACAGAAATTCCTATCCCTATGAGATAATATTTCATGATTCAAATGCAACCAAACAACAAGATTAAACAAAGCATCTAAACCATGCAATAAACCTATCCCATAGTGGATTGGTGCAACCTAGTTGTGTAGAAAGCTGCCCTTTCCCAATCCATGATAAGCAAAGTGCCAAATGATGAGCAAGATTAGTTCTCACAAGTGGAGAGTAACCTTGCCATGAGAATGTGTTGTTGCTAAGCAAATGGGGTTGTGATGAGCAAGATTGATTCTCAAATGAAGAGAGTAACCTTGCAATGAGTAAGTGTTGTCCAATTGAGTTGTTTTGCCTTGCATTTATAGATTCAAGGGTAGGAGTTTGAGAGATTTTGGATGAATGTGGGATAATTCACAAGCCAATGACAAGGTGCCACTTGTCAAGTTGTGAGAGGGTGAGGAATGTGCAAGTCTTGGCCAATGTGCCAATTTGAATTTGAATTTTGCATGACTTGACATGTTTTGGGGGGATGAAAGGTGTAATAAATGCCATGTTTGACTTGTGCAAATAGTATTTAAAATTTTGTTGGAAGGACAAGTCCCTTTGGGGAAGATTCAAATTGAAGAATATTCCATTTCCAATGCCATTTTGAATGTAATTAGAGGAAATAATAAATCAAATAAACGATTTATTGGTGCAAGTGGGTGGGTTAGTTAAGAGTTTGGATTTGACTCTAGCTGTCAAAGTCGAGAATGATAATCATGATTAGAAGTTAATTAATTTCTAGATTAATTAATCTCTAGGAGTTTTAGGATTTGACATTTGATTAAATCACTTTGATTTAATAAATCAAAGAAAAGATTTATTGGTACAAGTGGGTGGGTTAGTTGAGAGTTTAGATTTGACTCAAGTTGAGTCAAAATCTAGAGAATGGGTGATTATGATTAGAGTTTAATTAATTAACTTGGAGGATTTTAGGAGTTTGATATTTGATTTAAATAATTTTTATTTATTGAATCAAATGAGAAGAACTTAAGGACTTAATGAAATAATTTGATTTATTTAATTAAGTATGATGAAGCTAGGGAATTAATCAATTTTTTTTTAATTGATTAATAGAAGAATTGGATGCATGATGTTAGTTTTACATGTCTACAATTGGTTCTAAAGCTTCTGATCCATTTATCCAACTTCAAATCCATTATCCTAAAATAACATTCCCTCAAAATCCCATATTTTCCTAAGGTTATTCATTTCAAATGCAATGATCCTTATCCATATAGATTTTCTATGCAATCTAGCACATTATCTAAAGAATTCCTTGGTTTTGTTCGTAGCCATGTTGTAAACATTGATCCACCAGCTTGTATGGTACTATTGAAGAGTGCAAATATCCAATAGAATATTTCATATTAGTGTGCATGTTACACAAATTAAGTTCCATTCACCACAGGTTAAATTCAAGGCATGCAAAAAAAATCAATCTAGTTGGGTTTGTGAAAGGATTTTATAGTCTACTCACAACACAACTATATTGACACAACACGAACACAAAAATTATCAAAATAAAAAAGTTGTATAAACTATTCTTGTGTATAAAAGACCAAAAAAAAAAAAAAATTGTGATGCATGATTGATTTACCATAGGATTTTCCTCCATTAGACACTCGAAGAGAAAATATTGAGCATAGTTCTCACAAGTAGGATTACACTAAAGACTAATCCTACCACCTAAGTGAATTTCAGCTTCAAAAACTCATGATTTGTTTTAAGATTCCTACCCTTCTAGGTAATATGTTGTGCTTTGTACTTACTCCATCAATTCTTTTTACAATGCATGAATCTAAAATTTATGTAGAAATTTTTCTCACTAATTTATAGGAATTAGCTTCCTCTACTCTAGAAATTTCGATTATTGCATAATATCCACCTTTCTTTGTGTAGAATTAGAATAAAAATTAGAGACATTGAATATTAATGTGATATTAAAAACTATTGGAAACTCAATCTCATGTACATATTATTGAAGAATATAATCAAGACTCAACATGGACTTGAATATGTATTGTTGTTGAATACTTATTGTATGATCCTTTAAGGAATTTTTTTTCCTCAGATACATCACGACTAACTCCCCTCTAAGTAATTCTTATCTCTTTGGTACTCCCATGCATGCACTTTGTATTTGGTATTGATCTCCTTCACTTATTTCCAAACTTATATATTCAACCTTTATTCAGCATGAAATTATAGACTCTTATATTAACATTCATATCATCTTTCACTTTTAATAGATGTGTGAAACATTGTATAAATGTTCCATATACCATATAAAATTGTATCCTCTCTATATACCTATTCACAAAATATTATGTGTAAAATTTGACTGCAACTATATGTAATTTGATGTAGTCATAGATAGAGAGGCCAATCAAAGATTATCTAATTATATAACTAAATAAAATATATACAATGGAACTCAATGAAACCATAAACAAATAATCAAAATTTAATATTTATTGACTCACAATCGTAGAATAGATTACAATCTACCACAATAATCTTAAAACAAAAGGCCTAACATTTAAAGAATAATAAATCTCAAGTCTTATTTAATATTCAAACCACTCTAGAAAAGAGTTTATTTCTAAGAATTTTATATGAAAAAGTAATCATGTATTCCTTAAAGACTGTACAAGAAGTTCACTAAGGTTCAAATCAAAGTAGTTAAGTCGCAAAATTTAAATAGAGTCTAAACTTAAGAATTTAAAGATACCATAAAGCTAAAAATATGAGTGATTACTATGTTCCACAAAAAAGTTGTGGTGAAAAATTATTAATATCACTCACACTAAACTGGAATCATGTTGCAATAATTATTAAGGATATCATAGATTTTACTACTCTTTAGCTTGATCACCTAGATGGATCTCCTATTTATCATGGATAAATACTAAGATACACACTTAGAGAAAGTGACGAGAAATAATTTTTAAAAATTTCAAATCGCAAAGAATAAAGGTGTTAGTAGTAATATTAAATGAAATGAAGAATAAGGTAAATATAATAATCAAAATGGTCAATTTAATAATATAAGAAAAAATAGCAATATTATCAAATTTTAATTGAGTATTTAAATGTAGGTTAATTGTGAATTTATTTATAATATATATTTATTTAATTAACCTACATTTATGTAAAATTAATTTTATTATATTGATAGTTAATATTATTGTGTACATATATTGTAGTGTAGGAAAAAGTATCATTTTTTCACACTTAATTGGGAAGTAATAATAAATGACAATAATTATGCCTTAATTTAGTGTTGTAATGTGTATTTTACATATTCACATTATGTTTAGGGCCCTATTAGTTAAAATAGTCTCAATTGTACCTTAATGTGGTGTTTTAAGGTGTAATTATTTACATCTTCACACTCATTTAGGAATTTATTAATTAATTAAGAATAATTATCGTTAATTGGCCCCTTTAATTTAAATCCAACCTAATTAATTTCAATTGTTGAAGAGGAAAACCTAGCATTCATTAATGTCATAACACAACACTTATCATTGAGCAATGTGTGTCCTAGGTAAGTGACACAGGACCCATTCACCCATGGGTGAATGGGTCCTCACTTAGACCTAAGAACTAAATTATAATTATGTTTTTGGATTTCCCTATGTTTCACCTAAGACATTCAAGCATTCTAAGCAATTTTATGAGATCATGAGTACTTTCGCAAGAGCATTATAAGAGTATTTCAAGGCATTCAAGAGTAGAGTAATTGAAGTATTAGTGTAGAAAGCAAGATTGAGTTGTCATGTCAAAGTTATTCTTACATCATGCATGTTATTTGAGCTAATATATGTATGTAGTGTTCATGATCCATTCAAATATTCGAGGCATTATTTCAAATCAAGTTTCAAGATCAAGATCCACATCTATTGAAGCCATTTCATGCTAGTTGTAGATCTATATTCTAAATTTTATCCAACAGTTTGGTGAGTTGTGACATAGGATTTTTCATTCATGATTACATTCATGTTTTCATTCATTACAAGGTTTAATTACCAAAATAAGGTTTCACCAAGGCAGACTCCCATTCACCAACAACAACTAAAAATTCCCTCTTGATTTGTAATTGTAGATTTAGGTGGATGATCTCTTGAGGAAAAAAAATGAAGAACTTGTCAAAGTTATATTTGTTGTCACCATTGTTGCAATTTCATGAAAACTCACCCACAAGATTTATTTTTGACTGTTTGGTTTT
>VCHN02003238.1:0-14640 GCA_007115665.2 Sequoiadendron giganteum | reverse complement strand
GAAGGATCTATTAATATCTCACCTATTAGATCCTATGCATTTCTTCAAAAATGTCCCAGATTCTATATTTTGACATATATCAGGCAAAGAGAAGGACACCTTGTCTTCGAGGAGAGATATTGCTCTTTCGCGTACCAAATTTGATAGAAAACATTTGTGGCCAAACAGGGAAAATGAAACATATGTAGAAGCTCCATGGATTTTGAAAAAACAAGAGGTAGACCAACTAAAAAATGTCATTCATTCAATAAGGACACCTACTGGTTATGGGTCATCATTGGCTAAATATTTTATAATTGATGGAAATATCACGAGATTTAAAACACATGATTTTCATAATTTAATGAAGGTATTATATATCAACATTTAACATTTTATGGTAACATTGATTAGGCACTAAATTTATTTTGATATTTTGTTGTGTGAGAAAAAAATACTAATGACCTTTTCATAAATGTGTTTGATAGCATATCATGCCATTGGCAATTAGGGGGGATTCCTTTCTTACACTTGACTTAAGGAATGCCATAAGTCGATTGTCAACATTTACAAGGTATGTGGTTATATGAAATGTTCATGTGTGAGAGACATAGAGATATTATATTGCACTTTAATTTATGACTAAAGGTTCATACTAATTTACTATTCTTATATTAGGTGGGTGACCTCCAAGGAGATCCATGAATCTGAAGTGCCAAAGTGGAAGAAGGAAATTGCAGAAATTGTATGTGTATTTGAGAAGGAGATCCCTACAAGTTTCATGGACCTAAATGTCCATTTACTTATACACCTAGTCAATGACATTGAATTGGCGGGTGTCGTATCAATGAGGTGGATATTTTTCTTTGAGAGGTATATGAAAACTCTTAAAAGATACGTCCAACAAAAGGCACATTCATAGGGTTGCATGGCTGAAGGGTATGTATTGAATGAAGCATTTTTCATCCTGTGTGAATTACTTGGTAAGGATTTTGAAGATGGCCCATGCATTTGGGATGAAGAATGAGCATCAAATATTATTGATGGAGAAAAACCACAATCTAATGGTGTTGAAGTAGAAATTAGTAAGTAAATTCATGATCAGTGCGGTTGTTTTTCTTGCAATCATTAATTTACTCTATAATTTATTTGTCAAATAACAACATGAAATTTGGAGTTTGAAATAAACATGTTGACATGTAATAGGTGTAGACAAAAGTTCTATACTCAAAAATTTCATTATGTACCACATGGAATTTATGAACAAATGGATTGATCTGTATGATAAAAAGAGAGAAGAAGTGTTAGAAGCAAGGAGACAGTTTAAGAGATCGAACCCAAGGAATACTCCACTTCCCACTCATCTGCTTGGGGAATGGGGAAAATATTGCACACTAGAATGGGTTACTGAACAAATTCAAAATCAAATAGAAGATGCAAGTACATATTCAAACTAACAAAAGATGAAATCAACATGTCTAGAGGATGTGAAAGAAAGGTACAATTGGAATTTTACAAAATGTTGTTTCCTCACAGTTTTGACAGTATTAACTATTTTAATATTCATCATTATATTTGTTTTCGCTGAAATAAATGGTCTTTCACAAGCGAGGAAATGTCCAGCAATGTGGGCATATGGTTGACATTATCGTGTAGAAAGTGTAGACGTAAAGAGATGATCCTTCGATTGTGGCATCATGGTTGACTTCAAGCAATCCAATCGATCAAGCTCAAAAGATAAGAATATAATTGAAGGGAATCTACAATATGTTGGGAAAATACAAGAAATTATTGAGCTGGATTACCGCTCTTTTAAATGTTGTATTTTTAAGTGTAGATGGTATGAAGCATTTGAGAGGACACGAAGACATGATACCCATAGTGGATTGTTTTCTATAGATTCCTCATTGTTCCTACCGGAGGATAAGGAGCCTTATGTTCTACCAATTCATTGTGAGTAGGTATTTCTTTAACTCAAACAAGAAGCGATAGTGATCATTAATCTATTAATTCATAGCTTACTGCGAATATATACATGTGTTTATTAATCAATAAAATTCTTATAACATACATCTAATATATGTGTGTTGTTCATGTGCAGGTATTTTTCTATGAAGATATTTTGGACTCAAAATGGATATTTGTCATACATTATGATCCAAGATTAAGGAATGTATTTCACGATGCATTAGTGGATACTAAGCAAAACAATGATGGCCAACAAAATGAGAGAGAGGGATTAGAGAACATCGAAGAAATTGACATCCATGATGATGTTGAAGATGGTTATGTTTAGGCACAAGAAGACAACAATCCAGAGTTAGATGATGTTATGGAAGACAACAATATGGATGGTATAGAAAATGATGATCCAAATACATGTGGTAACAGTATAGATGGTCCACAGTCAAATTTCAATGATGATGAAGATGATGTAGGTCAAGATGAGGATGATGATAATATTAAATACTTGAAAGAACATATGAACATTGACAATGATACACTGGATGACATTGTAGCAGACAATAATGTTAATGACCAAGAATTCTAAATTTTTAGAATTATTTGCAATCCATGTTTAAAAAAGGATGATTCTTATGGCCTAAAATTTGAAATGCTTCAGTAATATTATGTTGTACTTGGACAATTGAAAACCTGTGTTATTCTCCTAGCACACTTTTTTATTTTCCATTATAATTCTAGACCAAACAACATTTGTGGGGATGGCCTTTTACACCAATCTTAATTTGTATGAAGTTCATGAACCTGTTGTCAAGCAGTAAATTCCTTTCGTAGACAGGAAATGTAAAGGATTCATTTAAGAAAAGATAAGTAGTCTCTTTCTAAGGGTAATCCACATGCAAAAAGTAAAAAGCACATAAAAAAAAAATTGTATAGTAGAAAATCATATTCAATCAATTATGTCTTATTTCGCTTGCACACTTATCTGAAAGACAAGGGTATTCACCATACATTTCCCTTGACAAAGAAAACATGTGCTTTCATTTATTTTTATTGTATATCTCATAAGTGAAATTGTTGTTACATAATGATGCACTGAGAAAATAATATATACAAAAAAATGCAAAGAAAATGTTTGAAATTTAACATGCAACCTATTGTGTTGTGCTGGAAGGAATCAAGATTAACTGGGAAAAGAAATAAAAATAAAATTTTGATGACTGTACTTAAAAGTGAACAGGATATGAAAAGTGTGGACAATGATGGTGTTGAAATTGAAAACCCTGGATGACATTATTGTTTTATGTCATTAGAGATAAAGAGCACATACAATTTTATATACATAGTAAATGAAGATTTGAAACTATTAAACTGAAAATGTAAACACTGTAAGATTTTTCCTTAAACAATAATTCATATACTCACTTACAAAAAAGGGTGAAGCATTTTTTATTCAAACTCCATTTTCTTTAATAGACATAACAGTAAAAGAATGTTTACAAGTACAAGAATATATACACTGTTTCAAAGAAAATAAGGAGTGTTTCATAGAATATACAAGTACAAGAATATATACATTGTTTCATAAAATATATACACTATTTCATAGACTTCTAAATTTTCAAAGTTATTTGCAATCTATTGGGTCTCAAAAATGCAATTTTTTAGACCATAAGAGGGTGCCAATCTCTAAGAGGACTTTAATCCTTAATATGAACGAATTAAAGTAAATTATTTGAAATGACTTTAATTCACACCTAACTAGAAACCAATCAAAGCATCCACACAGTAACAACAAATGTGCCCTGATAAATCTTGCAGATTTAAACAACTTGAAAAGACCACTTTGGAGACAACAAAGCAATAAATAAGCATGAAAATCGACACAACAATTGAACACAGAAAATGGATTACGAGATATAATGTATCTGCTCCATTATATTTCTCAAAATATAAACATACATAACATGAGTTATTTTGATATGAATAAGTGGATGAGATGGTCTAGTATCTATTCTAATGGATTGAAATGATGATGATATGATGATCAAAATCGGACCTTGGTTTCCCTATTTGTACGGGAGGAAACAAGCTTCAAGTCCGTTCACAAAATTTACATCGTTTCTTAACTAAAGCATAATTAACATAACATAGAAACTTAAAAAGATTTTATTGTTGGATGCACCACAGTCCGTTAATCATCAGCAAGCACCCGTGACCACCTAAGATTTGTTCAAGGCTCAAGCACCATGTTAATGCATCCACAACAACCAAACTCTGACTACCTCCTCATATAGATCGTGCAAGGAACAATTTAACCTTTGGCATGTGATCAATGCATTTCTCCTGGGCATAAGTGTTTGCATTTTGTAGAGTGTTTGTCATTACATTCTTCAATCCAGCAATCCTCCCAAGTTGCTTATGCATTTTCCTGAGTACCTTATCCTCATCATTGATGTCATCAAGGATGTCTGGCAAATATTTTGATATCTCATTTTTCCAAGTTTCCCGATCCTTCAAATTTGTTTCTTCAAAGAAATCTGGCATGGCCATACATAGTGGTTGGCTGAAGTCACTCAATTCCTATGTCAAGATATTCTGGAAGTTTTCATGTGTATTCATGAGGTTCTGACATTCTTGGAGCAAAGCATTATTATCTCCATCTTTTTCCTTGATATGGGATTCCATTTCCTTCATCCTATCAAGCAATCTTCCATGCTCCATGAGGACCTTTTATGTTCCACTGTGAGCATGCCAGACACCATCTACATGTTGGCACATATCTTTGAATTTCATACAAATTATCCCTGATGCTACTTCAAAAGTAGTAGCCTTTAATTTTCTTTTTAGTTCTTCTTGTTCCTTTTGAGCCTTTTCAAATTTATGCTTCCATTGAGCTGTCTCAAACATGGCCTCTAACACTTTTCTTTCATGTTCAATTAAAGGAGAGTAAAGCCTTGGAGAAGCAAGTAGCCTATCTTTGTAGTTGGTTAATTCTTGTTTCAACCTATCATTTTCCTCTATCAGCCATTGGTTATCTCTTACTAGCTTTTGGATCTGGGCTTTGGTGAATTTGGCTACATTCACATTCAAGTCAGCAGTCTCCAAGGGATTTGTCTCCCCTACTCTTTGCACCAGGAGATGTCCAAAAATCTGATCATGGTCAATGAGAGAAGTCTTCTTGCCTGGAGGGTAAAGAGCCCAAATTTGCAAAGTGGTATTATCAGGATTATACCCTAACCCTATATAGACCCTATCACCTGCTTCATGTGTTATTTGCAAAGTTATAGTCTTTCTCTTCAAAAAGCTGTCAAACACAATGGTTGAACTAATATCCCACCTAGGAAGGAGCATAACTCCAGCTTCTTGCAATAATGCTCTTCCTCTCTCAGCATTCATGTTTCTAATTTCCCTATCAACTTCATGTTGCAACTCTTTCAAGGCATAAGCCTCTTTCTCAGGGTCAATGTCCTTTAACCTTTCTCTTATTAGTCTTCCTTTATACTCATATATAAAGGACTTAAATTCAGGGGTCTGCACAAAAGTATCATCTGCAACAAATTCCTGACTTGCGCGATGCCTCACATCATCTGATAGCTCATCAGAGGCTTCAAAGGTGATCACACTTCTTTCCAATGGCATCTCATATTGGGGTATAATAGGAGCATTAAACTATGAGACTTCTTCTTCCTCCTCAGTGTTATCTTCTTCCATGGATGGGGAACCAACTGAAAAACTCACTTCAGGAGTAGGTTGAGGTGATAAGTGATCTAGTGGTGGGATATTTTATACTTTCCTCCTAGGACCGATGTCCCTTCCTCTTTCAAAAGCCACAAGTGGCACATCTCTTATCAATTCTTCTTCATGGAGGATTAATTGTCCAATTCTTTTTGTGGGATCATGCACTTTAGGGAAAGCCCCTACATAGCCTGGGTTATTATTCACCTTCCAAGCCTCATCCATCATAACCCTACTGTAGGTATTCATTCTCATCATGTTTTTTTTTCTTCACAATTTTTGATGACATCTTCTAAAAGGAAATTATGCTCATACCCTTTCAATTTCTAAAAAAAATTGGCATCACAAATGAAGTGTTCAGGATCAAAATTTTCCCTTTTGTTGCCAACCGGCAAGCCATAATAATCCAGTTTACCACTAACCAAGTCATAGCCTAAATAAGAGATAATAGTGAAATTACCAAAGCATAAAGTGGAAGGCATGAAAATCTGCCTCCCATAGCTGTTTAAATGCATGAAAGCTGAAAATGACAATTGCCTTATGATCTCTAGATAAGCAAATCTGTCTGGCACAGTCTTAGGCAACAAATAAGGTGCAACTTCAAATCCATAAACCCTGATAACAGTACAATCCCCAAACATGTACCAGTCCCCCCAATTGTGATTTAGCCCTACTTCATGACCCATATCTTTTGGTTAGAGAAATCTTAAGATCTTTGGGGAGAGGTTGTAGTCACATTTGTGGCTAGCATCTTGTATAGTGGTTTGACAAAATATTCCTTAAAATATAGGTAGTGGGACCTCCCACACCTGTTGTCCCACACAAATTTCCACATTTGTACAGGCCTTGAATTTCCATCATTATCTAAGTCTTTTATTCTTAATTCCTCACCCCATATCCCCATCACCTGCCCTTCATATAATATCATGTGCATGAAAAGAGAATAGTGCTTGAAATTAATGGCTTCACTGTCATTCTTGATGATATTGAGGGCATTATTGATGGCCTCCAATAAATACTCTACATAATCATAGGGTCGGGCATTATGGCTCTGGATGTTTGTGGCTAAAACCATGGGAGAAATTGTCATGTTCTCAAGAACATCAATTCCCAGCACTTGACCAGCTGAGTAATAAGTGTATTGAAAGTATTCTTCAAACAAAGCCACAAAGAATGGGGGCTTATCTTCACTAGAGAACCTCATATTTTGGTTACCCACACCTTTAACCCTATGTAGAGGCAATTTCCACCTCTTGTAACTTGTTTCCATGGTGCGATATTCCTCCAACAAGTCTCTAATTCATAATTTTGTTTTCAGGGAAATGTCTAGCTGAAAATCATGGAAATATAATCTAGCTTTATGACCATGAACTGTGACCCATCAGGCAGATTAATTGCTCTCGTATTCAGATTGTAATTCTTTGCTAACACCTTGATTAACTCTAAATTCACAAAGATGTTGGGTACTACAAGTTTACCCAAATTCAAATTCCATGGGTTGACACTGGGCTATGTCATAATTTCTTCCTATAATGATAAATAAAGAGGTTGTAACCCCTACATGGAGTCCATACATCTCCCATATTTTTTTGTTTATCTTCTAATGTCACACATGATGGGTTAAGCTATGTTATTCTTCTGGATTTTGACCCAAAACTAGGACAGTGATTGATTAAGTCTTGATTTAATTGCCTAGCTTCAGTTTTTTGTCTTTTTGCTTTCTATTTGCTTGGGGTTTTTTCCATCTCAACCCTACTCATGCAATGCTTTCATCTAATTACTAAGAAAATACTTTGAGTTGAGTCTAGACCACTTACTTGGATAAATGCTACAAATTTCCAACTGCCTACCGTTGTCCAACTTGGTTCTCCAAATCCTTCAATTACAATTCACAGTGATTTCAACTTCTTTGAGGCCATATTTATCAAAATTTAGGACACTTCATCTAGCCCTGGCTCATTAATGGCGCTCATGCCAACTTTATGGTCAAGTTCTTCATTAATAGCGGTATTCTCATTGTGATTTTTGTTAGTCACATCAATCAGACTAATCATCATTTCATAACTGTCAAAGAGACTTTTAATTATAATGCTCATTGTTTTTTCGATATGCCGATATGGCGGTGTTTTTCCCTTCCCTTCTATTGTTTACCACACTACTGCCTTGCTCAAGGATTCTTGCTGCGGGGTTGTGGTGCATACCACTCTACCGCATATGTTACTCACGTTCCCGACGGTATAGCGATGTATGCTTTTGATCATTACTTGAAGTGTCGATGAGACAATCTTATTTGTCTTACCGATATCTCAATGTCTCATCGACATTAGATCTTATGTTCCTCCGATGTTGGTTTCCGATGTCGATGAGATAAGTTAATGTCTCTTGCCGATATGCCACTGTCTCATCGACAATTACTTCAATATATCCAAGAGTTGTGTTTCACCGAGCACTTACAGATATACCTTGTCGATGTGACATAAGTGATTCTCTCCTCGATATGCTCATATCTTGTTGGCATTTCACTATTTTACATCGTCAATGAGACATATAAATAAGTCTCTTCGACATAGGGGTGTCTCATCTACATTTTTGATCTATGCTTTGCGCTAATGTTGGGGAGACTTTGGAGGGACTCTCATCAACATGGTTTTGTCTTGGCGATATGCTATGAGAAATCATAGGAGTATTTCAAAGGAGGAATACACTTTGATGTTGTGATCAAGGGTTTTATTTGGAAGCTCACGTGAGGTATTTTATTAAATTTAAGTTATTATGACAAGAATTCTATGCATATGGTGGATGTAAGAGATGAGTGAAAATGGAAGTATGCAAAAATAATTAGGATGGAATTTTGGCTACAACACAATCCATGTTTAAAAAAGGATGATTCTTATGGTGTAAACTTTGAAATGCTTCAGTAATATTATTTGTGATACAAATTACCTATTGCAATATCCTTAAATTGTTCAATCTTCGGTATGAATTGTTGGCAGAAAAAATTAGGATTACTTGGATGCTTCTTCCATTCATTTTGTATCAACATATGTTCGTGAAGACACAAAAGTTAATAGCTCAATCAAGTAGAGTTTTTGTGATTTTCAAATGAAGAGTAAGGTACATTTTTATTTTTGCTACATTACATTCATGTGTATAAACAAAATTGGAAGATTACATTACTAGATTGCACTTGTGCAGATGCATATAATATAGGAAAGATTGCACAATCCTTTCAAAAATGTAGTCTTTATTGATAATGTAAATGTATGTTGTTCCACACAAGCTGTGGAACTTACTATTTGAATGCATATAATAAAAAAACTATACATTTATAGATACAAAAGAGAAAAATACACATAAAGAGAAAGGGGACCTGTCATTGCCTCAATGACGAATCCTAGTTGCTTTGTTTTGCATCATCTTCAGTCTTCCCACTTGTCTTAGCCTCCAAGTTGATGTCTTCCTTGCAGCTCCTAGGTTCCCTGCATTTGAGTGAGAAGAGTGCTGTTAGAGAAATGAAGGATCACCAGTCAAAATATGTGCATACATCTATAAACATATAATTTGATCATCATGTGCATTCAAATAACTTGCATACCATAGATGTCCAGGAAAACAAGAAATTTATCAAACATATCTATCATATTCTCGGTTTTATCTAACATGTTTTCTCATTGTGCAGGTATAGATAAAATTAGGTTATTATTTCATTTATTTGGTTACAACATGTGGAGTGAAATGTGGCTCCCACAAGGGCTGAGCCCAGCCTACTGCCCTATTGTTTCATTTGAGAAGGATAATCACAAGTAAACCATCCATAAAGCATTAAAGATCAATCTTTGCAAGGATAGTGGAGTATGTTGGTAAGGGGTAATCTCCTTATTGATAAAGATTTATCCTTATTAATAAGAACATTCCACTATTAACATAGCCATGATTCTGACAAAACTGATCATCAAGGATTCCAAGATAGTTTTCATTAACAATCTGGTTAAAAGTAAGCAGCCCCAAGCATCATAACAGTCACAATAATTGAACATGAGGGGTAGTCATGTAGATTAAAATCTTACACAATAGTCATCACTTGCAAAGATAGAGACAACATGTTTCCACATAACAAATTAAATCTAATGCATGAAAGGTACAATGACTGGTGAATGTTGCTTAAGAGAGATTAAAGGACAACATTTTGTATCAAGGAGAACAAGGTAACCTCAAACTCTGTTGTACCTGAGTATGATAGTACGTGAGCTTTTGGAATTTCTAAATGGAACCTATAGCGGAAAAGTGTAGTCTCCATCTGAAGGAACCATCTTCAAAGCTCTTCCCTGAAATGAGGGTTGAAAACATTAGAAGAAAAGAAATACCATAATTCTAAAGTAACAATTTGTATCAAGACAAATGTCAGAAAGTATAATTAAAAAGAAAAATCCTTACAATTGGACCTCAAATTGGACCAAACAGATTTATGATTTTATCTTTAGAATGTAGGAACTTTCTCTGTCAGAGCTTCACAACCTGAAATTGGATCTCCAATTGGATCGATAAAATTTATGATTTTATCTTTAGAATGTAGGAACTTTCTCTATTCGATATTCACGACCTCAAATTAGATTAGAAGTTGGATAAGAAAAATTATGATTTATCTTTAGAATGTAAAAAATT
This sequence comes from Sequoiadendron giganteum, assembly GCA_007115665.2. Lineage (NCBI taxonomy): Eukaryota > Viridiplantae > Streptophyta > Pinopsida > Cupressales > Cupressaceae > Sequoiadendron > Sequoiadendron giganteum. The sequence continues at coordinate 4,299 of VCHN02003238.1, read as the reverse complement.
TCTCTATTGGATATTAAAGATGTCAGGTTGGATCAGAAACTAGATAAGAATATTTATGATTTTATCTTTAGAATGTAGGAAATTCCTACACACAAGTTATGCTTCGGAGCGAAAACACCCAGAAGTGTTTCACATCGGCTCAAGGTACAATCCAACCTGGTTATGAAACTGATAGCAATCCAATTTTTCATGAACCATCCATACCTGAATGTTGCATCACAATCTATTCTTCCTGCACATAAAAATTCCACATATTAACCCTTCTAAATAAAACTCAAAATACCATGAAACAATGAGTCCCCTATATTAGTAAGTAAGTAGGTAGTCTATAGGGCATAGTTTGATTTTATACAAGGATTCTCATGAAAGGAATCTTCAAGTGACAGTGAGTGAGTGAGTTGTTTGAGATTGCAGTTGATGGTGCAATATCCAGTCTTAAAGGCAGTTAGCAAAGCAGTAAATGTGCAAGAAAATCAAATTGTACACAACAAACAATTCACAATATTATCTTGCATAATGCCTTAAGTTTGAAGACAAAAATCTCATTATATCTTGATGAAAGTAGTGACCTTAATGGTCAGTCACTAACAACCATGATTTTAAAACATGCTATTGTGCTTATGGAGGCGACATTTAAAGCAAGGCGGTGAGTGGTGGTTTGGAACAATGGCAGGTATGAAGGACTTGCTTTATATGCATACTATGCAGTCTAGCTTAAGACAATGTTCTTAGAAGATATTGAAGGTGGATTATGGAACTCAAGGGTTACCATGATAAATATTAAAGCAAAGACTGAGATCTATTTAAAAGCCACTATCATGAAGATATTAAAGATGTCAAATGCAAAACCCTAGCAACTGGAGTAATGAACACAGTGTGAAAGAGGACAATGTGCTAGGGCAGATTTAGGAGATCTCCACATTATCTAATCATAGGAAAATACATCATTTATTTATTTTTTTTTTAAAAAAAAAATTATTCTAAACACTATATAGGACACATTAATACTTCAAAAGCATCTGATTTATTTTTTAAAATTAAAAGAAGTCATTCTAAACCCTATATAGGATACATTGATACTTCAAAATCATTTGAAGGAATTTGAGATTACGCAAACATATGTCAATTAAATACCTGGATTACAAATAGTAGCACAAACATTATAACCCTTGTTGATCAGAGCAGGAATGAGATAAACAACAATGAATCCTATGCCTCCTATCACACACATCTCCTTACCATTCTTTGTCATTCTTTACTGAAACACTTCTCCATTTTGGTGGGCTACGCCTGAAAGTAAGGTTTCAACAAAGGTTTTATTGTAGGTTTATTAAAATGAAAACTCCATTCTGGCAGGCTATGCCTGAAAATAAGATTTCGATGAAATTTTTAGAGTATGTTTATTAGAGTTTTAGAGTATTTTTGCAGGCTATATTCTTGATTCCTTAAATGATTTATTCAAATGGATTGTGACTGAAGTGATTTGTTGCATTTAGTGTTGTAAATTGTAATGATGCCATGATTACCGTACTATCGTCGTCTCTTATTATACCCGTTGTGATATGGCAGTGTTTTTCCCTTCCCTTCTATTTTTTACCGCACTACCGCCTTAATCAAGGTTTCTTGTTGCAGGGTTGCGGTGTATATCGCTCTACCGCATATGTTGCTCACCTTCCCGGTGGTATAGCAGTGTATGCTTTTGATCATTACTTGAAGGTGTCGATGAGATAATCTTATTTGTCTTACCGATATCTCAATGTCTCATCAACATTAGATCTTATGTTCCTCTGATGTTGGTTGTCGGTGTCAATGAGACAAGTTAATATCTCTTGTCGATATGCCACTATCTCATCGATATTTTTCTTCGACGGTATTTCTTTATATATTGGTGTAACTCTGCCATATCGGGGAGACTCGTGATTATCATTGCGGTATGGTGGTGTTTTCCCATTCCCTTCAGTTGTTTACCACACTACCGCCTTGCTCAAGGCTTCTTGTTGCGGGATTGCGATGTATACTACTCTATCGCATATGTTGCTCACCTTCCTGACGGTCTAGCGGTGTATGCTTTTGATCATTACTTGAAGAGTGTCGATGAGATAATCTTATGTGTTTACCGATATCTCAATGTCTCATCGACATTACTTCATTATATTCAAGAGTTGTGTTTCCCCGAGCACTTGTAGATATACCTTGTCGATGTGACGTAAGTGATTCTCTCCTCGATGTGCTTGTATCTTGCTGACATTTCACTGTTTTACATCGTTGATGAGACATATAAATAAGTCTCTTTGACATAGGGGTGTCTAAACTGGCGCTAAACCCAAAGCTAAACTTGAAGCTAAAGTCAGAGCTAAAAGTGGTGCTAAACGCGAAGATAAACTCAGAGCCAAAGGCGGTGCTAATAGCGGTGCCACACTTGAAGCCAATATCGGTGCTAATTTTGACACAAATTAACGCCTAAATTAGCACCGACTTGTCCTCATCAATGCAAATAAATGCCAAAAATAGCGCCATCCCGATAAACAGTGCTGATGTTTTCAAAAAATTGGCAAAAAATACATTAAAACAGTGGGTGGAAGCAAAAAATGGAGCAAATCACAGGGATTTGTTGTAGTGTATGCATGAAGAACCAAGCCTCTCTTTCACTAGTTGTCCATCACATAAGTAAGACCCCACATTTATTATAGGCTATTTCAATCATATTAATATCACTATACATAATCTAAGTGGTGGAAATTATTGAATTGACAATCACCTACAAAGAGTATATCTCAATAACATTATTTATAAAGCATATACATTAATAACACCAAAGGAATTATTATTAATACCAAAAATAGTCCACAATACTCAGTTAGTGGGGCCACATCCTTGGTCAACTAAGTGTTGATGTCATGTAGGAGAGATAAATGTGACAATACCACCCTCACCTATGTCATGGTTACTACAAAAAAGTATTGAAAGGGAAAATGACACAACAAGTTGGAAAAAATAAAAAAATCAAAAAAATTAGTGATGAGTGTCTTGCAAAAAGAGAATGTCTTGATATAGAAATCAATGTTTAGCATCTCAAATATAACACTTCATAGGGAGGTCTATTGGACCTCAAACATTCCAAGAGATACAATTAATCGATGAGTATCAAGATTCATTTCCTCATATATACAACTCATCTTGACCAACAAATTTGTTATGCAAAAGAGCATCACTTGATTCAAAACTTCCCATGTGGAATTTAAGTTAGATAGGTCTCTTATTTTTTGTCATATATTCTCCCTCTTCCAAATTATAGGGGCTACAAGAAATTTTCTACCTAGTTGGCAATGATAGTTGATGGTTGAGATAACAATGATGTTGCTAGCAGGGATCTCACATACTTCTTTATGGAGCTCTCTCTAAGAGGAGATTGAACAAATTTTCTAGGAGAATATTTCTCAATCTTTCCACAATGAAAGATTTGAAACACTTTTTGAGTAATGATCCCCAAATCTTGAAGAATTATTAGGGAGAGGAGCATTGTTACTTGAATTCTCTACCTTGTAGTTAACAACTATATACCACCCTTCTATTTTTGTAATAGGCAGTGAGTTGGTGATAGGTTGAGAAGAGATTTTTGGATGGGGAGAGACCAAAGGGCATTCTTGAATCTTATATTTAGAGGATTGGAAATGATAAAAAGTGTTTGGAAAATTTAAGAATAATATTTTTAACATATCTCATTTGACCAATCTAGATACCCACAATCTCTTTTAAATCCTTGGAAAGTTCCACCTCAACATAAAATTTCAATTGAAGATAATCCAAATAGAACCGTTCAAGTTCAACACAAACTATAATTCCTAAGGAAGATGATATCTATCCCAAAAAATTACAGCATGGTAGGGGTAACCCAGAGAACTCAACCCAAATAGGGGCGTAAAGAGACTTTGAAGATCTAGGATTTGAAGACCAACAAACAAGAATGGACCAACAAAGGGCAACAATTGAGAATGACCTCAACATGGTTAGCTTCACTAAAGTGAAAAAGAAAAAACCTTTAGTAAGGTTTGCATGACATCATAGTGAATCCCAAGCAAGACCTAAGCCTTAATGACCCATTATTTGAGCATAGTTTTAAGGGGGAACCTTCCCAAAAAATACCCCATCAAAGTAAAATTTTCAAGCCATCAACAAGAATTATCAAATTCAAAATTTGATAAGAATAACAACATATAGAGGTGTTTTAGGGGACATACCTTATGAAACACCTTGGCAAAAAAAATATGGGATGCTTAAGAAAGGAATCCTTTGAAAGCC
>VCHN02002639.1:0-16538 GCA_007115665.2 Sequoiadendron giganteum | reverse complement strand
ATGCATTCGTACCATTCATTGGGGGTAGCCCATTGAATCTGGCGCAACATGATGATATTCCTATTGCAGTACTAAAAAGTTTACCATTTTTCACTGGCGAAGATCAAACACCAATCGAGCATATTAGAGACATGGCTTCACTATGTGGAGTTCACCATGTTATGTAGGAAAACATTGCATTAAGGCTGCTAGTAGCATCTTTCAAAGGCAAAGCGATTCAATGGTTTCACGGTTTTCCTATTAATGTAATCGCCACATGGGATGATCTTGGAAAAAAGCTGAGCAAATAGTTTTCAGACAAGTCCGATCATCTATCTCTAGTTGAACAAATGATGACTATCAAGAGAGCACCACAAGAACATATGATGGATTTCAACTTTAGGTTTCAACGAACCTGGAATAGGATTCTGGTAACGGTAAGACCTACTCCTGATCATGCTTTTTTGTATTACCTTAGGTCATTAAATAGTGACATAGCTTTAATGATCTAGTCAATGGGGGGTTTAACATTGCTGGTAGCCTATGATATTGCTATTAGAGTAGAAAACAACCTTATAGAGGCTGGTAAAATTGCACCAAGGCCACCTATGCCTATATTTCTAGATATCCACCCCTTGATGCCAATTAATTTGCCACCAATTGCCACAATTCCTACCGAACCAGCCTTAGGCTATCAACCAACTGTCCAAAATAGTGCTTTTCCAGCACAATCTGAGTTTCAAGAGCTGAAAGGTAATCAACAAGAGATGGAAAAGTTATTATAGACTGTTAGCAATGACTTGGTCACTCTTAATAGACAACAAAACCAGAATTACAAGCCTTACCAAGCACCCTTTCAGCCCAATAGACCCCCCTATCAGGCTGATAATCAAGGACAACATAGGAATTTTAAACCCAGGATATCATATAACTAGAACCAACAAGCTATCAGCTCATCAAAAGAGCTCATTCCAGTTCATAACAATTTAGCACACAATTACGTATGGTGTTATCCATGTAATCAGCCTCACAATTAGGCTACTTGCATGAATGGCATTATTAATCAAGCTTTGATGGTACAGAGCACATATGCTGCAACAAAAAATACAACAAAAGATGCCAATGATCAGAATGAACAAACACAACAAAATGACATGGATGTTGCCATGATGATTTGGCAAGGCAATGAATTTTGTGGAGTAAATTAGTTACAAGGTAAAAATCAGTCTGATACATCTATTGCAGCGAACATAAGATCCAAGAAGAGAGTAACAAATTTGAGACAACAAGTTGTTTCTAACAAACAATAGCCAGAAAGTGACAAGCATCAAGTTGATAAAGTCAAACAACAAGCTGTTAAGCAAAGATTTCAAGTTTCAGCAACTGATAAAGAGTAGTCACAACTTCCTTCCTTGCAAAATGTCCACATTTTACCAAGGAAGCAACCTGTCACTGCTAAAGAATAGGAGAAACAAGGTGAACTAGTTAAAGACATGAGAACTCAGCTAGATCCAGTGCAAAAGGAAATTGTTGTTCCTAAAGCCTAGCATAAGGTTAGCTCTCCTTTTAACATTGTTGATCATGTGAAGAAAGCAACAGTTAGCATCACCATGTTGGATGCATTACACTTACCTGGGCAGAAAGAAGGTCTGCAAAAAGCTTTGGCCAAAATATCCATTTCTGATGAAACAACCAAAGAACAACCAAGGGTTATTACGAATAGTTTAGACAACAAAAAGGGGCAGTCAATTCAAGAGGCAAAACCACCACCCTTTTATGTTAGTCTGATTATTGGTGATAGCATAGTACATAATTGTATGATAGATTCAGGAGCTAGCAGCTCAATCATGCCTAAACAGCTTGTAGACAAGCTAGGTCTTGAATATGAACCATTGTCAAAAGTAGTAGTTCAGTTAGACAGAACAACCATTAAGTCCGTAGGAGTTATAAAAAACCTGCCCCTTACATTACATGCCTATCCTAATTTTCAAGTACCACAGGACATTTATGTTATTGATCTCCCACCTTATTTTTCCATTTGTCTGTCTAGAGATTTCACTGCAAAGTTAGGTGGTTATCTGTCATCAGACTGGTCTCACATGTTTTTCAAAACTAGGTATGATACTAGAGTTACCATTAAGTTAGAACCATTGGCCAAAGACCATATCGAGCCCTATGTGCCAAATCCTATAAACGCAAACCTAGCTTTCCATGATCAGGAGGATCAATCCATGACCCTCGACCCCACTGTACCTATAGAAGGCATACCAGATATAAATTTAGATGAGTGGGCAACCGAGAATCACGAGATTGACCCATTTAGTCTCATGGACGAAGTAGGTTTGGGCGTTTATATGATTCAGGAGCCCGATATGACCATTCCAAATCTCGTCAAAGAGGAAAAAGAGTTAGAAAATCAAACTGATCAGCTTTGGAAGCTGTATTTTGATGGATCCAGGAGTAAAATTGGTGCTGGTGGAGGAGCAGTGCTCATATCACCTAAAAATGACAGGTATTATTTAGCTTTCAAATTTTCTTTCAGTTGCTCAAATAATGTTGCTGAGTATGAAGCGTTGATACACGTTTTAGAGTGGGCTAGAAAAAAAAAGATTAAGTGTTTATAGGTGTTTGGTGATTCTGAATTAATAGAAAATCAGGTTAGAAATCTGAATTTAACTAAAAATGATTTACTGAAACTGTATAAGCATCGTGTTTGGGACTTGATTGAAGAGTTCAATGCGTTTAATCTATAATCAGTACCCAAAAATCAGAATAAGCATGCTGATAAGCTTGCTGCCATGGGATCACAATTTGACATCCCAGTTGAAGTTCATAATGTTTAGGTACAACAATATGTAAAGGTAGTTGTTAGACCATTAGTACCTGACAATAATGTAAGCTTGCAGATTTTTGACAGCGATGAACAGATATGCCATTTTATGATGGAGGAGGCAGAGTTTTCTGCTGGAAACCAGCGCAAGTTTGATCAGCAGTATGGTGATCAGATCATGCAATTGAAGTCTAATAAACTGCCAAAAGGTTTGGTGACTCTTGAGTCTATTTTTAACATTGATGACCAAGTTAGAAAAGATAAATTTGGCATCACAGTGAAGCAGGAACATTATGAACCGATAGAAATATTTAAAGATAAGCTTCTCAAGCTTGGAAAATTTTGTACAAAGGAGGAACACCAAGATTTTATCTCACTTTGTCAAGAATTCAATGACATCTTTGCTTGGGAATATGGTGATCTGAAGGGTTTTAACCCTGAGTTAGCTCAGCATACAATTGAGCTAGAACCCAATGCAAAACCAGTCAGACAGAAGCAAAGGCCCCTGAATCCTAAACTAGAACACTTGATGAAAACCAAATTGAACAAGCTGATTGAAGGAAGTATAATATTTCCAATCAAGCACATTTCTTGGGTATCTAATCTAGTGCCCTCCAGAAAGAAGAACATAGAGATAAGACTGTGCGTTGAATTTCATGATCTAAATAAAGCTTCACTTAAGGATCACTATCTGTTGCCTTCAATGGAGTGGATACTGTAGGTTGTTTTAGGATCAGAGAGATTCTCATTGCTAGATGGTATTTAGGTTATAACTAAATATTGGTTAAGGAGGAAGACCAGTACAAGACAACCATTACCACCAAGTGGGGTACTATGGCTTACAAAAAAATGCCATTTGGGTTGTCAAACGCAGGAGCAACTTTCCAGAGAGAAATGGATACGGCTCTCCAAGGTTTGATAAATAAATTTGTTCTTATTTACTTAGATGATATCACTATTTTCTCACAAAAAGCAAATGAAAATTTTGGTCATCTTAGATAGATTTTCGAGAGATGCAGAGAATATGGAATATCTTTGAATCCAAAGAAAAGTATTTTTGCTATTCACAAAGGTAAGCTGCTGGGTTATATTATTTCAAAAGACGGTATTTCTATTGACCCAGAACGCATTACAACCATTCTGGCATTACCACTTCCTGCTCAGAAAAAGGGTTTGAAGAGCTTTTTAGGAAGAATAAAATTTGTTAGGAGATTTATTCCTAACATTGCAATGTTGTTGCAACCTCTCACATCCATGCTAAAGAAAAACATGCAGTTCAGCTGGACGAAGGAGGGTAAGAACAGTTTTGAGTAGATTAAAGAGGCACTTGCAATAGCCCCAACACTAATAAATCCAAACTTTGATAAAGATTTCATATTATATGCGTTTGGTAGTGTTGATACAATTTCTGCCATGCTTTGTCAGCAAAACGATCAAGGACTTGAACAACCCATTGCATTCTTTAGTCAAATTTTGCATGATTACGAAACAAGATATTCATTTGTTGAAAAAAATGTGCTTGCTGTAGTAAGAAGTCTCAAAATTTTTAGACATATGTTGTCTAACAATAAAATGCATTTGCTGGTAGCTCACCCAACACTCAAGGAATTTTTGAAAAATAAAGACATTAATGACAAGCGCACAGGCTAGATAACCAAAGTCATGGAATACGATATCAACATAAAGGTTACTAAGCTTGTCTGAGGTAAAGGACTATGCAAACTACTTACAAAAAATGAATAGAACAAAAATGAAGAGGTCATAACAATTCTGAATAATGAAGAGGAACCTGCTGTTTCAACTGTTCTAGTTGATTGGATTCATCAAATGATCCATTACTTGCATACTGGAGATTTCCCATAAGGTATGGACAAATCTAAACGAAGGTATTACAGATTACAAGCAATTCCTTATGTAGTAATAAATAATGTTTTATATAAAAAGGACTTTAATGGAGTATTTCTCAGATGCATAAGCCCTGATCAGATTGAAAGAATTCTGGAGGAATTCCATGATGGACCTGCTAGAGGTCATTTTGCACCACGTACTACAACTTTAAAAATCATGAAAGTAGGGTATTATTGGCTAGACCTTTTCAAGGATGCTTATGCTTATGTCAGAAAATGCACTAAATGTTCACTATTTGCAGGAAAACAAAAGTTAGTAGCTCTGCCCCTGAATCCAATTCAGGTAGAGCAGCCATTTGGAAAGTGGGGACTTGATTTCATCGATCCTATTAACCCACCATCAAGTGTAGGGCACAAGTGGATTTTAACAGCAACAGATTACTTCATGAAATGGACGGAAGCAGTTGCTCTAAAAGATGCAAATGAAACATCAGTTTTAAATTTTTATCAAGATATAGTTTCTAGGTTTGGTACACCTGAGTCCATTATTTCAGATAATGCTTTAGCCTTTGTTGGCTTAAAAGTTTCAAATTGGTCAGTAAAGAATAACATTTATTTGAACACTTCATCCAATTATTAACCCCAGGGTAATGGATAGGCATAATCAACAAACAAGAATCTGATTAAGATCATTAAAAAGACAATTGAAGATAATCAGAGGTCATGGCATGACAGGCTTAAATTAGCCCTTTGGGCTGATAGAGTTACACCAAAACGGTCAACAAGTTTTTCACCATATGTTTTGGTTTATGGTAAGGAGGCGAAACTGCCTATTTCAATAGAATTTCCAACTCTAAGCTAAATAAAGGAACTGGAATTACTCGGGGAGAAACCAATGCAAGTTAGGCTTGTTGAGTTAATAGAGTTGGATGAAACTAGGAAAGAAGCTTTCAAAAAGCTTCAGATTCATCATTCTCAGATGAAAAAGACATTTGATAGGAAAGCAGTTGCAAGAGTCTTCAATGAAGGTGACTTAGTTTTCAAATGGGATAAGCTGAAGAGCAGGCCTGAAAAACATTCTAAGTTTGATGCCATGTGGGATGGCCCATATATTATAACAACAAAGAAAGAGCATATCACTTTCCAATTCTCAAGGTTGGATGGAGAAGTGTTGCCAATCCCCGTTAACGGGATCCATCTCAAACAGTGCTATTAAGCAGTTTTAATTGCTGCTGTACATAGTAGTTTAAATTTCCACTGCAGTTTGTTTTCAATAAGTGCTCATTACACATTAGTTTCATTCAACATTGTTTCATTTTCAATAAGTGCAGTCTTTGCACAAGCGTTTCAGATTCTGTCATAAATATAATTGCAGTAGTTTTCTTTCAATTTTTTGTGTGAAGTTGAGTTACAGAGTTTTTCAAAGGAGGTTAAGAACAAAAACAAACTCCATGCCCAATGGATAAGCTGCACAATTGGTCTATGGTGTTTAGCAGGCAAACACTCCGCAGAGGTCGCCAATTTGTTACCTATTTTTCACTACCAACTCAAATAGGTAGAGCTGAATTGTAAATTCAAGCCAAGGTACACAAGTTGCTTAAAAAATTCTGCTAAAGTACTCATATCATGCATTGATTTATTACAATGTAAATTTCAGTAATATTATGCAAAAACACTTCAAAAATGATATCATAAGTTTGCATAATTTTTGTTGTTTCTATTCATGATGTACGAACCAGAATCCCACACAAGCCGTGGGAGTAACTCATTTTGATTTTTACAATAAAAAAAGGGGTGCATGAGTAAATGCAAACTATACAATTGAGAATAATGAAAGCATAGGGTAGAAAGTGATTCGTCATTGCCTGGAATGATGAATCATTGACAGGTTGAGGAATGTTGTGATGCCAACTCCAACTCCAGCTCCATTTCCAGTTTCAGTTTCAGCTCCAGTTCCAGATTCGTGTACTTGCAAGATTCATGGAAATATTGTTAGAGCAATGCGGATCAAATCCTATCATATGCTTGCGCTACCAACAAAAATATAGATACAGTCGATCAGGCATCCATCAGATGATTATGAAATTCAAACAACATATAAAAAAGAGGAAGCTTTCAGTTTCATTTATTTTGTTAACATGTTTGTTCACTGTGCAGGAATAGGTGCATTATGTTCATGATCATTTCATCAGATAGGTGGAGTAAAAAGAGCTCCCACAAGGGTTGAGCCCGGCATATCAAAAGGATATGCTCTCAAGTTACATATGAGAGTTCATTAATGTTAAAACAGTCATCAAAAGAGCTACTGAAGCAAAGAAATAATCAAATAAGGAGCTTTATTTCAAAGAGATTCAAAAAAAAAAAAAATAGTTTGGGCATACATCATAAATTTGCTCTTCATGACAAGAAAGGATCAAACAGTGTGAGAATTCATGGATTTCATTGATATTTTGTTTCACCTCTACTTTGCATTTTCGATATACATCTAAATGAAGTATAGAGCCTCTTTAAATTGAAGAGAAACAAAGTATTCGTGCATTGAATGTTTTCATAATTTCAAAAGCATATAACAATCTATAGGAGGAGCAGTGATACATGATAGGTATAGTTGCTCATCGGTGGTAATGGTCAGGAATCATATAATGAGGAGGTTACAACCATGTCTAGTTCAGCAAGATTATGCTCTTCTTCATTTATAGGGGATTCAAGTATAGAGAAAGCCGTAAGAGGGACACAAGGGGTTGTACAATTACTTGAAATAGTGCTATTCAAGTGTCAATAAAGATAGTGATATTGTTTCAATAGGGTGCAGTTCTGAAATGAATGAAAAAAATCAAATAGCAATTTCTAGTGCAAACTGCATATGGTAGTGATCGGCGGTAGAGTTTCATTACATAGTAGCTATTACAGCCAACAAAGATATATGAGGGCTTGCGAATAACTAAAAATTTACAGCCGTTCATTCATGACCTTGAAACAAGGTTTGTTGTGCCTCAAAGATTGCACAATAGCATGATGGTAAGAAGCTCGATTGAAGGTGAGACAACAGCAAAGATGGAAAGGATAGTCATACATATAAAATAACCATGAGTACTAGAATGCATGTCTTAAGGATAAAAGTGGATGGAAACAGTTCCAGAGTAAAGTGTTTAAGGATGCAGTAATTTGTTTTTTTTAGTATGATAGTGCAAGAGTTTCAAATTGCAATGGAGAGTGGAGGAATCAAATAACCCATTTCAAAGCATCCAGAGAGAGACTTAGAGGGTGCAAACAATGGAGAATGAAAGCTCATACTCATGGTGGCCTGCACATTGGATCTAGTTTTCTATTTTAAGAAAGAGCATAACAATCATCTTTGTAATTATAAGAATTTCTAAGAGTTTTCTTTTTGACAAAAATACAGGATGATACAATGGCATATCAAGCAGGAGTATAGTACAAAAATAAATATAAAGATGTACGTATTACTCATTCTCATCATTCCAGCAATGAATAAGATACAGTGAGAATATATAGGAAATCACAGAGGAAGCAACAACAGTTTCTTTGTTACAAGAACGGGTTTCTCTTTTGAGATTATGTAATGGTAAAGTAAATACAAATAACTAAAAATGCTCAAAGGAATTCCTCAATGATAGGCTGTGCTTGAAGAAGGTTATTTTTTACAATATAGAAACCCCGGTGGTACTCATGGTGGCGCTCAAGAAAAGTAGCATACCCATATGGATTAAAATGTAGCCACGACTTATTTAAGTGTGGGATCATTGAAATAAAATGTAAAGGTTTTGTGTTGATGCTATATAGAAAATGGGTATTAAAACCAGTGGCGGCTAGAAAAGAATACAAAAGATATACATAGAATACTATGGAGTTCGAAGGCTTACCAATTCACATCAGAGGAGAATTCATATATGTCACTGACAGAGCTCATTGGAGCACTATATTTCAAACTCGAGCCCAGATTTGCTAAGTGTGGCGGCTAGCATGAATATACAAGCACAGGTACCTGATTCAACAATCATGATGGCGCGGCCTAAGAGTTCATCTCTCTAATACAGAGGAACAAACTCATAAGGGAGTTGCATATGAAGCATCAGTTAAGCCTTCTAAGCCACGACCATTAAGGCCTTTCCCTCATTGAAAAGAGCATGGATCAAACACAGAAAAATGGAAATAAAGAAATCAGAGAATGAACTCTTGCAAGTTGTGGCCTTTGGTCCTTCATTTTTTGTTTCAATACACATGGGAAGACCACATAAGACTATAAATAGATTACCTTTATTACAGAGAGAAGCCTCGACCATTTTGAGGAAGATTGCTGAAGAGTCAAGCTTCAAACTAGAAACCCTATCTCAAACATGGCGGCGCTGTTTTCTTCATGAAGCTTCTTCAGCAAAATTGTCAAATGCAAAATAGAGATTTGTTTAGGGTTCAGCTGCTTTTGTTCACCCTAATTCGAAATAAGGCCCTTTTGCTAGTGACTTTTTTAACTTCATCATTTTATTTTATTACCTGCCGTGGTCCAAGACTTTTAAGTCAAAAAGCTTAATCATATGGTCGGCTCATGATACAATCCTCAAGAGTGGTCATGTTTTAAACTAAAAAAATAAAAATATGCTAAGTATGGTGCCGCTAGGTTATTTTTTTTTATATAAGGTTAGATTTATATATTACATAATTCTTAATTTTATTTTTTGCATAACACATTGTAAAGTTAAATAATTAAATGATAATTATGAATCATTTAATTATCTTAACTTTTTTTAGTGCAAAAATAAAACTTTAAGCAAGGATGAATTTCTATTTTTACTTGGGCGGATTGACACAAACGAGGTGATTTTTGCATGCTTGGGCCCACCTTTTCAAGGATATGAAGTTTAGTTTGAGTCTTCCATGTTTCAGTTATGACTTGACAAAGATTTTGGACCATCTTGCACTCGTTTTTGCATGGATTTGAGCCTCTTTTTCAGAGATATTTGCTTCTACTCAAAATTTTCCTTGGAGTTATCACCCTCTCTTGGAGTTCGACTTTTAGTTCTATTTCCATGCCTTTTTGAAGGATTTTGTATATATTGAAAAAACTTAACTATTTTTTCCTCAGTTCTTGTTTTTCTCCTTTGCTCTCTGCAGAGAGCATTATTTTTAACTCAGTATCATTTCAGATTAATACATAGCAGGTTTTACAGGTTACCCTTAGTTTTAGCATGGAGTTTTTCCTTTTATCTTCTCAATAGTGTCAAGTTTTGCCTTCAAGCTTTCAGACATTATTGTTGAGTTTGATTTCGATCGAATTATATTGTGTTTCAACATTGAAACCTTTATCTTTTTGTCTCAATCATAATTATATGTATGCATTCAAGTTTAATTCATAGGTCATACAACGAGTTCCTAATTTTAAAATTATTTTCTTAATTGTGAGTACACTGTTCTTTTCCTTTGAAAGAAGATAGTTTCATGAGCCTTTGTATGAAGCATTTATATGAGTTCAAACTATTCAGATTTTGATGTGCAAGTTAGGTATTCTGAGAATCAATTATGAACCAAACTCCCTTTTAGATCATCATTTTCAGGTACAAGCATCACCATTTTTTAAAATTTCATAGTTCCACATTCAGGTTAAATATTTTTATCCTTTTTCCCTACAATTTACCCAAGTAATAATAAAAAGAATTAATAGGAACCAGCCTAGAATCTGGAGGTCTAATTCCTTATAGGACACCCACAGACTGGAATTAGTTCCAATGTTTCAATAGATTGCTGAATTTAGTTATTCAAGCATACGGGTGCAATCTGTTTGACAATAGGTAGCTATTCTAGAAGCACCACAAAGTGGTTTTCACTTAAAGAACATTTTATTTGTCTTTACTATTTTTCTTGCTTTTTTTATTCTTTTTCTTTTTTGGCTTTTTTCTAAGATACTCTAATGTGTTCAAGTATATAACTTTTTGAGGTGGCTTCTATTCAGCAGTTTGGCTAAAGGTTCTCCCTCAAGAGTAGCTAATTGATAAGCTCTAGAGCCATAGCTTGCTATGATAGTGATAGGACTAAACCATTTGGGTTCAAACTTCCCATTCCCATCTAGATTCAATTGGATCTTTTGATTTTCTTTTACCACTAGGTCACCAACTTGAAAGTTTCTATTTCTGATATTTTTATTGTAGCTTCCTTTGAGCCAATTATGATAAAATTGAAGATGGTTTACCATGATCAAACACATTTCATCTAGGAGTTCCAACTCATTCAATCTAGATACTTGATATTCCTCATTGCTGGCCATGCCTTTTAGGGATACTCATAGTGAGGTGATTTCAACTTTGATAGGTAAAGTAAATTCAGATTCGTAAACCAAGGAAAAATATGTGGCACATGTAGGTGTATGAATATTGGTTCGGTAAGCCCATAGGGCTGGGTTTAGTTGTAAATTCCAATTAGGGCCGGTGTTATTAATAGTCTTTTTTAGTATTTTCAAGATGGTTTTATTGGATGCTTTAGCCCCACCATTTTCTTGGGGGTAGTAGGGTGTTGAGAATCTATGTTGGATAGAAAACTCATAGAAAAGTTCATAGAAATCTTGGTTCTTGAATAGGGTTTTGTTGTCCATTATGATGGTTTGGGGAATTCCATATTGAAAAATTAGATAATTCATGATGAGATTGGATATCTATTTTCCTATGAGGTACGTTAATGGAATTGTTTCTATCCACTTCATGAAATATTTAGTTGCAGTGATAATGAACTTATGTCCATTAGATGAAGTGGGAGATATTTTACCTAAAAAGTCTAATTCCCACTACAAGAAAGGCCATGGTTTTGTGATAGGTCTCATCTCCTATGTGTTGATGGTATTTTCATGCACTTCTCAACACAGGTAATGCGTAGGCGCATCACCTCTCTTGAAAGAAAATCTTCCATAATCAAATTGTAGAACACTATCCCAAGGTCTCTTGGACGTCAGGTCTTGACGATGCTTGGAATATTTCAGTTGATTTATATGATTTGATGGAATCATAAGGTGGACTTACGGATGAGTTACAAAGCAGGGAAGTTGGATCTACAAATGGAGTTCCTGAGATGGGAAAGTTGCTGAGTGTTTGCTAAAGGTTCAAACAGCAGTCTGGAACTCCATTTGAACATAAGATTTAGCTTTGCAATGTGCAATGAACCTTGCCTAAGGTGACTTATTAAAAAAAAAGGAAAAAAGGGCAGGGAAGAGAGAAGGTTCTTGGATCTAAAACTACGAATAAACAATGATCATGGAGGCTGCTATAGTAGACAAACTCCCTAAACTGGGTTTTGCTTGGCCAAGAGAATCCTACAGTTACACAAAACCAGTGCAATCTTCTAAGGACTGCATATTTTCAGTTTTCATACACACATCATGAACATGCAAATGAACTAAGTTGCAGCAATCAAATAAAAAAGCTCAGACTAACTTTGCACAGCATCTTGCCATCAACAAGTGCCAAAAGTATGGGCTAGAAAATCATCAAATATTATAACAAAAATCACCATTACCACTTCCATTGAAGAAACTACAACTAAAACTAAACTGGAAGGTAGAACCATGCACACATAATGAGCAAACTCAAAAGGTAACACCCATAGATCATGCAATGCTACTTTCTATTGCTGCAGAATGTTTTTACAATAGCTCTCCAACAACTACAAATGAAGGGAAGACCCCTATTTATAGTTTACCAAAGCCCAAATGAATGGCTATGATTGAGTTACATTGTGTGGCCAAATTCAATTACATGAGGGTTTCACCTACCCCACAATATTCAGCAATTCAAAATACATCTATTGTCTTTTCCCTATTTTGTCTTGTAGTGGCCAGTCACTGTAGCAGTTTTGCCTTCTAGCTAATTTCCCTTTTATTGTAGCTGAAATTGACTGAAAGCTACCTTATCCCAATAGAATTTCAGCATTCCTCATTGGATCAAATGGTTCTGTTGATGGACCCATGGTAGGCTTCTTGAAACCGGAAATGAGAGGTCGAAATGCTGTTTTGGAAATTCTATTTTGAAAATGGCTGTGAGAGCATGGATCTTCGGATGGTATCTCCTAGCTACAAATTTGAAATTTGAAAGGTCAGGGGAGGATAAGATCCATTTATACCATCTGGGTCGAAGTGCATTTTCAAATCGGAGGTGCGCTTGGATGTTCCGGAGATTGGATCCCGAAATGCCATTCTGGAAATTTTGTTTTGAAAACAGCTACAAGAGCATGGATCTCCGGATGGTATCTCCCAGCTGCAAATTTGAAATTTGAAAGGTCAAGGGAGGATAAGATCCATTTATACCATCTGGGTCGAAGTCCATTTTCAAATCGGAGGTGCGCTTGGATGTTCTGGAGATTGGATCCCGGAATGCCGTTCTGGAAATTCTATTTTGAAAATGGCCGTGAGAGCATGGATCTCCGGATGGTATCTCCTAGCTGAAAATTTAAAATTTGAAAGGAAAAGGGAGGATAAGATCCATTTCTATCATCTGGGTCAAAGTCTTTTTTCAAATCAGAGGTGCGTTTAGATGTTCCGGAGATTGGATCCCGGAATGCCGTTCTGGAAATTCTGCTTTGAAAACGACCGCGAGAGCATGGATCTCTGGATGGTATCTCCTGGATAAAATTTAAAATTTGAAAGATCAAGGGAGGATAAGATCCATTTTTACCATCTGGGTCGAATTACATTTTCAAATCGAAGGTGCGCTTGGACGTTCCGAAGATTGGATCCCGAAATGCCGTTCTAGAAATTTTGTTTTGAAAACAGCCGCGAGAGCATGGATCTCCGGATGGTATCTCCCAACTTGAAATTTAAAATTTGAAAGGTTAGAGGAGGAAAAAGTCCATTTCTACCATTTGGGTCGAAGTCTGTTTTCAAATCAGAGGTGCGCTTGGATGTTCCAGAGATTGGATCCCAGAATGCCGTTCTGGAAATTCTGTTTTGAAAACGGCCGCGAGAGCATGGATCTTCGGATGGTATCTCCTAACTATAAATTTGAAATTTGAAAGGTCAAGGGAGGATAAGATCCATTTCTACCATCTGGGTTGAAGTCTGCTTTCAAATTAGAGGTGTGCTTGGATGTTCTGGAGATTGGATCCCAGAATGCCGTTCTGAAAATTCTGTTTTGAAAACGGCCGCGAGAGCATAGATCTCTAGATGGTATCTCCCAGCTGAAAATTTGAAATTTGAAAGGTCAAGGGAGGATAAGACCCCTTTCTACCATCTGGGTTGAAGTCCATTTTCAAATCAGAGGTGCGCTTGGATGTTCTGGAGATTGGATTTCGGAATGCCGTTCTGGAAATTCTATTTTGAAAATGGCCATGAGAGCATGGATTTCCGGATGGTATCTCCCGGCTGAAAATTTGAAATTTGAAAGGTCAAGGGAGGATAAGATCCATTTTTACCATTTTGGTCGAAGTCCATTTTCAAATCGAAGGTGCGTTTGGATGTTTCAGAGATTGGATCCCGGAATGCCATTCTGGAAATTCTGTTTTAAAAACGGCCACAAGAGCATGGATCTCCGGATGGTAGTTCCCTCATGCAAATTTGGAATTTAAGAATCCAAGGGAGGATAAGACCCCATTTTAGCATCTGGGTCGAAGTCCGTTTCTGATTTGGAGGTGCGCTTGGACATTCCGGAAACATGAGGCCGAAATGTCGTTGTAGGAATGCTGTTTTGAAACAGCCGACAGAGCACGAAACTCTAAATGGTACTTCCCTCATGAAAATTTGGAATTTGAAATTCCAAGGGAGGATAAGACCCCATTTTAGCATCTGGGTCAAAGTCTGTTTCTGATTTGGAGGTGTGCTTGGATGTTCCGGAAACATGAGGCCGGAATGCCGCTGTAGGAGGCTGTTTTGAAACGACCGACAGAGCACGGAACTCCGGATGGTACTTCCCAGTTGCAAATTTGGAATTTAAAAAGCCAGGGGAGGATAAGACTCCATTTTAGCATCTGAGTCGAATTCTGTTTCTGATTTGGAGGTGCGCTTGGATGTTCCAGAAACATGAGGCCGAAATGCCACTGTAGGAATGCTGTTGCAGGAACACAGTTTTAGAATTTTCAAAACTTCCTGAAACTTAATGAAACCTTGTCAATTCACTTAGGCACCACAAAAAAATCAAAAATCCATAGGAAATCTATCGCCAAATTCAAAGAATGAAGGAAAAAAGGAATCGAGCGAAGCGGGCTGGGGCTAAGTTCTAAAACCCAAGGATTCTAGCCACTTTTATTTAGGGGAAAAATATGGTCAAAAAAAAAATGAGACTTTGAAGGGCATGTTGACCAACTAGGACAGCAAAAATGAGGGGCACGCAAAATGAGATGGGAGCAAAGAAGCCCAATAGGAGTGAAAAAAGAGGGTCCCTGCCTACGGCGGGGCGTGTGTGCAAAATATGCACAACAAATGGCGACTCGCTAGGGGAAATGCTCTAGAGCATTTCGATGACAAACTGGAATTACGAACCCAAAATATTTGGTTTCGACCTTCATGCTAGGGAAAACAAGCAAGACACTCAACCAAATGATCAAAACCACTAGTTAACCCAACCTTCAATATGCTGAAAATCCAAGTGTATGCAATTGTGTTAATTCCCATCCTTTAGTTGCTGCAAGAACCTAAGCTCCATCAAGTTAAGCTACGTATTTTATTCTAACTCCAAAAGCATTCGGGACATTGCCTCGCTGCTAGTCAGGCGTCCATAGCCTCGATGAGGTTGTCGCTATGATTCTCCCGAACATTGCTCTACTGTCGGCCGGGTGTTCATAGCCCCAGTAGAGTTGCTCGTATACCCCTAAAAAGTTGAATTTCTCTTCTTTTGATTTTCAATATTTTGCTTTCTTTCTTGTTTCTTTTCTCTTTTAAGTTCTTTTATTTCAACCTGCAAGCAATGAAGCTCGCACTCAGGGCTGAGAATCACAGTGGCGCTGGAGCAGAATTTTAGATTTTTCACTTAACTAGACTTCACAAAAGGCCTATAGTGACTGTCAGATTCTTAAAATTTGTGAGAGATATAAGATTCAAGAATACTTTAGAATCAGACTGACCAATGAATTATCCACTTTGAATCAAACATCTAGATCACTTCATACTAATAGAAGATCCTCACCATCCACTCTAAAAGCTTGATTAGAGTTTGACAAAGAATTACATAGAATAGCCCTAGCAAATAAGAATGGTTGATGTGCGCATAGATGTGCCCAGCCAAAAGCACAGGGACCTTGAGCAAAGCAGTAACAAAGCGAGAGAAAATGAAAGCAAATGAAAAGCAAACACCAAAACGAGACAGTGAAAGAAAACAATGAAAGAAAACACCCCAAAGCAAGCAACCTACAACAAACCAACTAACCTAAGGAAAGCAGGAAAGCAGAGTATTTACAGGAAACCTACACTACTCAAAATGAGTTATGTACAAAGACATTTACAAAGAACTATGTTCGGGTAAGGCAGGCTGATGCTCATGCTCATTGGCTTTTGCAATGCGTGCACAAGAAGACGGGAAATCGTTATAGTTCTATACCATGCAGATTTATCCTTATATTCAAAGGGAATAAATTCAATATGGCTGATTTCAAATTCTACCCCAACATCACGAAGAATCAACAATTGAGGAGGCTCATTAAACCTGCGATTAATCCATAAACATGTTCATTTTTTCTCATTCCCATAATCAAAATGATAAGTGTAGCTATGAAAATTAACACGAGGAAGGAAGGATAAAACCTAGATTTCATCACATGGAGGTGGCAGCATTTGAAAATCGAGAGCGAGCACCACATCATCAGTCCTTGCATCAGCAACCTCAAGCGGGCATGGTTGAGGGTGTAGCATTTCAGGAATCAAGTCTGCATAAGGCAGGGAGAACGGGGCAACAAACAGT
>VCHN02000616.1:0-33669 GCA_007115665.2 Sequoiadendron giganteum | reverse complement strand
TCTCCCATTTTTTCAGCTATAATCAACCATGTTTGAAGATCTTTGTTTAGGATTGTGTTTTAGATAACTATTAATAACCTTTATTTTCATCGATTTAATGTCTAGTTTATTGAAAACATTATTTTAAGGTTATCTTGAAACTGTGTCATGCGAACTCTAATTTTTCACCGACAATCAATCATGTTCGGAGAATTTTGATTTAGGATCATGTTATAGATGACTATTGAAATATTTATTTTCTATCTATTTTTGTGAATTTTGAATTTTCATTGATTTAATGTTGAGTTTGATGAAATTTTGATTTCAAAGGTACATTGCAACTGTGTCACACGAACTCCAAATTTTCACTGACAATCAACCATATTTGGAGAACTTTGATAGAGGAATGTGTTTTAAATGACTATTAAGAACCTTTATTTTCTATCAGTTTTCCTCAATCTTGAATTTCCAAGTATTTCATGTTGAGTTTTTGAAAACATTATTTTAAGTTTATATTGAAATTGTGTCATGCAAACTCCCATTTTTCACCCACATGCAATCCTGTGTAGAGAATTTGTATTTAGAATTGTGTTGTAGATGACTATTAAAATATTTATTTTCTATCGGGTTTTGTGAATGTTGATTTTTCGTTTTAATGTTGAGTTCGACGAAAACCTAATTTTAAGGCTACATTACAGTTGTGTCACGCGAACTCCCATGTTTCAAGCATAATTAACCATGTTTGGAGAACTTTGATTTAGGATTATGTTTGATTATTAAAAGTCATCTACAACATAATCCTAAATTAAAGTTCTCCAAAGATGGTTGAGTATGGGTGAAAAATTGGAATTTGCATAACACCTCTGTAACGTAGCATTAAAATTAGGTTTTCGTCTAACTTGACATTAAATTGAATGAAACTGAACATTCACGAAAACCAATAGAAAACAAAGATTGTTAAGAGTCATCTATAACACAATCCTAACTCAAAGTACTCCAAACATAGTTGATTGTGGGTGAAAAATAGGAGATCGTGTGACACAGCTGCAACGTAGCCTTGAAATCATGATTTGGTCAAACTCGACATTAAATCTTTGAAAATTCAACATTCACAAAAACCGATAGAAAATAAGGGTTATTAATAGTTATCTACATCACAATCCTAAAAAAGGATCTTCAAACATGGTTGATTTTAGCTGAAAAAATGGGAGTTCACGTGACAAAGCTGCCACTCAGCCTTGAAAATAGGTTTTCGTTGAACTCAATATTAAATCATTCAAAATTCAAAATTAATAAAAATCAATAGAAAATAAATATTTTAATAGTCATCTATAACACAATCCTAAATTAAAATTCTCCAAACATGATTGATTGTGGGTGAAAAATGGGAGTTCGCATGACAATGTTTGAAGATAAACTTAAATAATGTTTTCAATAAACTCGACATTAAATTGATGGAAATTCAAGATTTACAAAAACTGATAGAAAATAAAGGTTCTTAATAGTCATTTAAAAACTAATCCTTTATTAAAGTTCTCCAAACATGGTTGATTGTGGGTGAAAAATAAGAATTCGTGTGACACAGCTGCAATGTAGCCTTAAAATCAGGTTTTCATTGAACTCGACATTAAATCAAATCATTGGAAATTCAACATTCGCGAAAACCAATATAAAATAAATGTCCTTAATATCCTTCTACAACACAATCCGAAATCAAAGTTCTCCAAACATGGTTAAGTATGTGTGAAAAATGGGATTTTGCATGGCACCTTTGTAACATAGCGTTAAAATTAGGTTTTCGTCTAACTCGACAATGAATTAAATGAAATTGAACATTCATGAAAACCAATAGAAAATAAAGATTCTTATTCGTCATCAAGAACACAATCCTAAATCAAAGTTCTCCAAACATGGTTAGTTATTCGTGAAACACGGGAATTCGCGTGACACAGCTGTAATGTAGCCTTATAATCAGGTTTATATTGAATTCGACATTAAATCATTGGAAATTCAACATTCATGTAAACCAATAGAAGATAGAGATTCTTAACAGTCATCTATAACACAAACCTAACAAACATTTTTTCAAACATGGTTGATTGTGGGTGAAAAATGTGAGTTCATTATCACATTTTCAATGCAGCCTTAAAATTAGGTATTCATCGAACTCGACATTTAATCGATGGAAACTAAATATTCTTGAAAACCAATAGAAAATAAATGTTCTTAATAGTCTTCTACAACACAATTCGAAATCAAAATTCTCCAAACATGGTTGAATGTGGGTGAAAAATTAAAGTTTGCGTGAGAAAGCTACAACATAGCCTTAAAATAAAGTTTTAGTTTAACTCGAGATTAAATCGATGGAAATTCAACATTCACAAAAATTGATAAAAATTAAAGGTTCTTTTATAGTCATCTACAACACAATCCTAATTCAAAGTTCTCCAAACATGATTTATTGTCGGTGAAAATTGGGAGTTCATGTGACACAGCTGCAACGTACCCTTGAAATCACGATTTCATCAAACTCAACATTAAATCAATAAAAATTCTACAATCACCAAAACTGATAGGAAATAAAGGTTATTAATAGTTATCTACAACACAATACTAAATTAAAGTTCTTCAAACATGGTTGATTATGTCTGAAAATGGGAATTCACATGACAAAGCTGCAACTCGGACTTAAAATTAGGTTTCCATCGAACTCAACATTCGCGACAACCGATAGAAAATAAAGATTATTAAAAGTCATCTACAAGATAATCCTAGATCAAAGTTCTCCAAAGATGGTTGACTATGGGTGAAAAATGGAAGTTTGCATGACACCTCTGTAACATAGCATTAAAATTATGTTTTCGTCTAACTCGACATTAAATTAAATGAAATTGAACATTCACAAAAACCAATAGAAAATAAAGATTCTTAATAGTCATCAACAACACAATCCTAAATCAAAGTTCTCCAAACATGGTTGATTATGGGTGAAAAATGGGAGATCGCGTGACATAGTTGCAACGTAGCGTTGAAATCACGACTTGGTCAAACTCGACATTAAATCCTTGAAAATTCAACATTCACAAAAACCGATAGAAAATAAAGGTTATTAATAGTTATCTACAATACAATCCTAAACAAAGATCTTCAAACATGGTTAATTATAGCTGAAAAAATGGGAGTTAACGTGACAAAGCTGCAACTCAGCCTTAAAAATAGGTTTTTGTCGAACTCAACATTAAATCAATGAAAATTCAAAATTCACAAAAATCGATAGAAAATAAATATTTTAATAGTCATCTATAACACAATCCCAAATGAAAATTCTCCAAACATGATTGATTGTGGGTGAAAAATGGGAGTTCGCGTTACACAGTTTCAAGATAACCTTAAAATAATGTTTTCAATAAACTCGACATTAAATCGATGGAAATTCAAGATTCACGAAAACTGATAGAAAATAAAGGTTATTAATAGCCATTTAAAAGACAATCCACTATCAAAGTTCTCCAAATATGGTTGATTGTGGGTGAAAAATTGGAATTCACGTCACACAGCTGCAATGTAGCCTTAAAATCACGTTTTTCGTGAAACTCAACATTTAATCAATAGAAACTCAACATTCACGAAAATGAATACAAAATAAAGGTTCATTATAGTCATCTACAACATAATCCTAAATCAAAGTTCTCCAAACATAGTTAATTATGCGTGTAACATGGGAGTTAGCGTGAAACAGTTGGAATGTAGCCTTAAAATTAGGTATTCATCAAGCTCGACATTTAATCGATGTAAATTTAAACATTCACGAAAACCAATAGAAAATAAATGTTATAAATAGTCTTGTACAACACAATCCAAAATCAAAGCTCTCCAAACATGATTGAATCTGGGTAAAAAATTAGAGTTCGCATTGGAAATCTACAACATAGCCTTAAAATGAAGGTTTAGTTTAACTCGAGATTAAATCGATGGAAATTCAACATTCACAAAAATTAATAAAATTTAAAAGTTCTTAATAGTCATCTACAACACAATCCTAATTCAAAGTTCTCCAAACATGATTTATTGTCGGTGAAAATTGGGAGTTCGTGTGACACAGCTGCAACATACCTTTGAAATCACGATTTCATCAAACTCAACATTAAACCAATAGAAAATAAAGATTCTTAATAGTCATCTACAACACAATCCTAAATCAACATTCTCAAAAAATGGTTGATTGTGGGTGAGAAATAGGAGATCACGTGACACAGCTGCAACGTAGCCTTGAAATCATGATTTGATCAAACTCGACATTAAATCCTTTAAAATTCAACATTCACAAAAATCGATAGAAAATAGAGGTTATTAATAGTTATCTACAATACAATCCTAAATCAAAGTTCTCCAAACATGGTTGATTGTGGGTGGAAAATGGGACTTTGCATGACACAGTTGCAATGTAGCCGTAAAATAAGGCTTTCATTGAACTCGACATTAAATCGACAAAGTTGCAATGTAGCCTTAAAATCAAGTTTTCGTCGAACTTTTCATTAAATGGAAGGAAATTCAATATTCATGAAAATCGATAGAAAATAAAATTTCTTAATAGTCATCTACAACACAATTCTAAATCAAAGTTCTCCAAACATGGTTGATTGTGTGTGCAAAATGTGAGTTTACATCACACAACTGCACATAGCCTTAAAATCAGGTTTTTCATTGAACTCAACATTAAATTGATGGAAATTAAACATTCCCAAAAATTGATAGAAAATAAAGGTTCTTAATAGGCGTCTACAACACAATCCTAAATCAAAGTTCTCCAAACATGGTTCATTGTTGGTGAAAAGTGAGAGTTTGCATGACACAACTATAACATAGCAAATCCTGTTTTCTTTGAACTCGACATTAAATCAATGGAAATTCAACATTCACAAAACCCATATAAAATAAAGGTTCCTAAAAGTCATCTACAACATAATTTTAAATCAAAGTTCTCCAAACATGGTTGATTGTGTGGCAGAAATGGGTGTTCGCATAAAACAACTGCTACATAACCTTAAAATAAGATTTTTGTAAAACTTGACATTAAACCGAAGGAAATTCAACTTCACGAAACGTGATAGAAAATAAAAGTTCTTAATAGTCATCTAGAAAACAATTTTAAATAAAAAATATCCAAACATGGTTTATTGTGGGTGAAAATTGGGAGTTCGTATGACATAGCTGCAAGGTAGCCTAAAAATTAGGTTTTTATGGAACTCGATATTAAATCGATAGAAATTCAATATTCACGAAAACTGATATAAAATAAAGCTTCTTAATAGTCATCTATAATACAATCCTAAATACAAGTTCTCCAAACATGATTTATTGTAGATGAAAAATGGGAGTTCGCGTGACAAAGCTGCAACGTAGCCCTGAAATCAGGTTTCATCGAACTCGACATTAAATCGAAGGAAATTCCAAATTCATGAAAACCTATGAAAAATAAAGTTTCTTAATAGTCATCTAGAACAAAATCCTAAATAAAAGCTACGCAAAAATGGTTGATTGTGGGTGAAAAATGGGAGTTCACGTGACAAAGTTGCAACGTAGCCTTAAAATCAGGTTTTCGTCGAACTTGTCATTAAATGGAAGGAAATTCAATATTCACGAAAACTGATAGAAAATAAAGGTCTTTAATAGTCATCTACAACACAATTCTAAATCAAAGTTCTCCAAACATTGTTGATTGTGGGTACAAAGTGCGAGTTCGCATGACACAACTTCACATAGCCTTAAAATCAGGTTTTCTTCGAACTCCACATTAAATTGATGGAAATTCAACATTCACGATAATCGTCTACAACACAATCCTAAATCAAAGTTCATCAAACATGGTTGATTGTGGGTTAAAAATGGGAGATCGCGTGACACAGCTACAACGTAGCCTTGAAATCATGATTTCGTCAAACTCGACATTAAATCCATGAAAATTCAACATTCACGAAAAACCGATTGAAAATAAAAGTTATTAATAGTTATGTACAACACAATCCTAAATCAAAGATCTTAAAACATGGTTGATTATGGCTGAAAAAATGGGAGTTCACGTGACAAAGTTCTAACTTAGCTTTAAAATTAGATTTTCGTCGAAATCAACGAAAATTCAATAGTCACATAAATCGATAGAAAATAAATATTCTTAATAGTAATCTATAACATAGTCCTAAATCAAAATTATAAAAACATGGTTGATTGTGGGTGAAAAATGGGAGTTCGCATGACACGGCTACAAGATAACCTTAAAATCATGTTTTTGTGAAACTCGACATTAAATCGATGGAAATTCAAGATTCATAAAAACTGATAGAAAATAAATGTTCTTAATAGTCATTTGAAACACAATCCTCTATCAAAGTTCTCCAAACATGGTTGATTGTGGGTGAAAAATGGGAATTCACGTGACACAACTGCAATGTAGCCTTAAAATCACATTTTCGTCAAACTCGACATTTAATCAATGGCATTTCAACATTCACGAAAAATGAATACAAAATAAAGGTTCTTGATAGTCATCTATAACATAATCCCAAATCAAAGTTCTCCAAACATGGTTGATTATGTGTGAAACATGGGAGTTCACATGACACAACTGGAACTTATCCTTCAATTCATGTTTTCATCAAACTAAACATTAAATCGAAGGAAATTCCACATTCATGAAAACCGATGGAATAAAGGGAGTTCAAATGACACAACTGATGTAACCTAAATCATGTTTTCGTTAAATTTGACATAAAATCGATGGAAATTCAACATTCACAAAAACTGATGGAAAATAGAGGTTCTTAATAGTCATCTACAACACAATCCTAAATTAAAGCTATGCAAACATGGTTGATTGTGGGTCAAAAATGGGAGTTGACATCACAAAGTTGCAACATAGCCTTAAAATAAGGTTTTCATCGAACTTGTCATTAAATGGAAGGAAATTCAATATTCACAAAAACCCATAGAAAAGAAAGGTTCTTAATAGTCATCTACAACACAATTCTAAATCAAAGTTCTCCAAACATGGTTGATTATGGGTGCAAAATGTGAGTTCGCATGACACAGCTGCACATAGCCTTAAAATAAGGTTTTTCGTAGAACTCGACATTAAATTGATGGAAATTCAACATTCACGAAAACTGATAGAAAATAAAGGTTCTTAATAGTCATCTACAACACAATCCTAAATCAAAGTTCACCAAACATGGTTAATTATGGGTGAAAAATGGGAGTTCGTCTGAATCAGTTGCAATGTAGACTTTTAAAATCAGGTTTTCATTGAACTCGACATTAAATCGTTGGAAATTCAACATTCATGAAAACCAATGGAAAATAAAGCTTCTTAATAGTTATCTACAAATTAATCCTAAATATTTTCCAAACTTGGTTGATTGTGGGTGAAAAATGGGAGTTCACATGACACAACTGCGACTTAGCCTTAAAATCAAGTTTTCATGAAACTCGACAATACATCGATGAAAATTGAACATTCACGAAAATCGGTAGAAAATAGTTTTTCTTTATAGTCATCTATAACACAATCTTAAATAAAAATTCTCCGAACATGGATGATTGTGGGTGAAAAAACGGAGTTTGTGTGATAAAGCTGCAACGTAGCCTTAAAATTAGGTTTTCATTGAACTGGACATTTAATCGGTAGAAATTAAACATTCATGAAAACCAATAGAAAATAAAGGTTCGTAATAGTCATCTACAACATATTCCTAAATCAAACTTCTCCAAAAATGGTTGATTTTGTGTGAAAAATGGGAGTTCAATTGACACAGCTGCAACGTAGCCTAAATATAAGGTTTTCGTCGAACTCGACATTGAATCAATGGAAATTCAACATTCACAAAAACTAATAGAAATGGGAGTTCGCTTGACAAAGCTGCAACGTAGATTTAAAATCAGGTTTTCATCGAACTTGGCATTTAATCGATGCAAATTGAACATTCACGAAAACTGATAGAAAATAAAGGTTCTTAATAGTCATATACAAAATAATCCTAAATCAAAGTTCTTCAAGCATGGCTGACTATGCGTGAAAAATGGGAGTTCATGTTACACGTTTGAAACGTAGCCTTAAAATTAGTTTTTCGTCATACTCAACATTAAATCAATGGAAATTAAATGTTTTTAATAGTCATCTACAATAAAATACTAAATCAAAGTTCTTCGAACATGGATGATTATGGGTGAAAATGGGAGTCCATGTGACACAGCTGCAAGGTAGCCTTAAAATTAGGTTTTCATCGAACTCGACATTAAATCGATGGAAATTCAACATTCATGAAAACCGCTAGGAAATAAAGGTTTTTAATAATCATTCACAACACAATTCTAAATAAAACTTCTGCAAACATTGTTGATTGTGGGTGAAAAATGGGAGTTCGTGTGACACAATTGTAATGAGGCCTTAAAATCGGATTTTCGTCGAACTCAACATTAAATCGTTTGAAATTCAACATTCATGAAAACTGATAGAAAATAAAGGTTCTTAATAGTCATCTACAACACAATCCTAAATAAAAATTCTGCAAACATTGTTGATTGTGTGTGAAAACTGGGAGTTCGTGTGACAAAGCTGTAACTTAGCCTTAAAATCAGGTTTTCGTCGAACTCGAAACTAAATCGAATGAAATTCAACATTCATGAACACTGATAGAAAATAAAGGTTCTTAATAGTCATCTACAACATAATTCTAAATCAAAGTTCTCCAAATATGCTTGATTATGGGTAAAAAAATGGGAGTTCACATGACTCAACTGCAAGGTAGCCTTAAAATCAGGTTTTCATTGAACTCAACATTAAATCGTTGGAATTCAACATTCACAAAAACCAATAGGAAACAAATCTTTTTAATAGTCATCTACAACACAATCCAAAATCAAAGTTCTCCAAACATTGTTGATTATGGGTGAAAAATGGGAGTTCGCGTGTTTCATAGGTGCTTGTGTGGTAAAGAGACCCAAATTGTCCATTTTTTGAATAAATAAGTTGGTCTTGGAAAAGATAAAAAAAATCGATAAGTATAGCTAAAATCTTATAGAATTTTTAATTTTTTCAAAAAGATAAAAATTTAATTAAATTTGGTAGTACAATATCGCGAGATCATAACTTTAAATTTGACCATTGCATTATGAATTATAATATATTTTCAAAAAATTCTCTAGACGACACTTTGCTTTGTTCATTCACATCTTATATATGGTTTGCGTAACTACTTAAAATCTTAAAGAAATTTTAACTTCTTGAAAAACGAAAATTATAATAAATTTCGTTGTACAACTTCATTGGGTCATAAAATCTAACAATTGGATTTTCAATTATAATATATTTTTCGAAAACACTCCAGAATGTGCTTGGTCTAAAATATTCTATAAGATGTAATCTATTCTCATAACATGATTGATTATGGGCGAAAAAAGGGAGTTTGATGACATAGCTGGTGTTAGACAAACTTGGTTGTAAATCAATTGAAATCAACGTTCAAAAAAGGCGATATAAAATAAAGGATCCTATTAGTCATATACAACACAATCCTAAATCAATGTTCTCCAAACATGGTTATTCGCCTGACACAACTGCAACGTAGCCTTAAAATCTGGTTTTTGTCAAACTCGACATTAAATCAATGGAAATTCAATATTAGAAAAAATCAATTGAAAATAAAGGTTCTTAATAGTCATCTACAAGACAATCCTAAATTAAAGTTCTCCAAACATGGTTGATTGTGGGTGAACAATGAGAGTTCATGTGACACAACTGCAACATTACCTTAAATCAGGTTTTCCTCAAACTCGAAATTAAATCGATGAAAATTCAAAATTTATGAAACCGATAGAAAATAAAGGTTGTTAATAGTCACCTACAACATAATCCTATATCAAAGTTCTCCAAACATAGCTGATTTTGCATGAAAATAGAAGTTTGAGTGACACAATTGCAACGTAGCCCTTAAATCAGGTTTTCATCAAACTCGACAGTAAATCGAGTTAAATTCAACATTCACGAAAACCAAAAGAAATAAAGAACCTTAATAGTCATCTACAACAAAATCATAATTCAATTTTATCTGATCATGGTTGATTGTGAGAGAAAAATGGGAGTTCGCATGACACATTTTCAACGTAGCCTTAAAATCAGGTTTTCATTGAACTCGACATTAAATCAATGCAAATTCAACATTCACGAAAACAGATAGAAAATAAAAGTTTTTAATAGTGATCTACAACACAATCCCAAATCAAAGTTCTCCAAACATTGTTGATTGTTGGTGTGAAATGGGAGTCTGCGTGACACAGCTGCAATGTAGCCTTAAAATTAGGTTTTCATTGAACTCGACATTAAATCGATAAAAATTGAACATTCATGAAAATCGGTAGAAAATAAACGCTTTTAATAGTCATTAAAAACACAATCCTAAATCAAAATTCTCAAAACAAGGTTGATTGTGGGTGAAAAATGGGAGTTCACATGAGAAAGCTGCAATGTAGCCTTAAAATCAGGTTTTCCTGAACTCGACATTCAATCGATGGAAATTCAACATTCATGAAAACGGATCAAAAAATAATGGTTGTTAATAGTCATCTACAACACAACCCTAAATCAAAGTTCTCCAAACATTGTTGATTGTCGGTGAAAAATGGGAGTCCAATTGACAAAGCCGAAATGTAGCCTTAAAATCATGTTTATGTCGAAGTCGACATTAAAACGATGGAAATTCAACATTCACAAAAACAAAAATAAAATAAAGGTTCTTAATAGTAATCTACAATGCAATGCTAAATCAAAATTTCAAAAAAATGGTTGATTGTGCGTGAAAAATGGGAGTTCGCTTGACACAGCTATAACAGAGCCTTAAAAATGATAGGAAATAAAGGTTCTTATTATTCATCTACAACACAATCCTAAATAAAGTTTCCCCAAACATGTTTAATTGTGGGTGAAAAATTGGAGTTCGCGTGACAAAGTTGCAACATAGCCTTAAAATCATGTTTTCGTCGAACTCAACATTAAATCGATGAAAATTAAATATTTATGAAACTGATAGAAAATAAAAGTCATTAATAGTCACCTATAACACAATTCTAAAGCAAAGTTCTCCAAACAAGGTTGATTGTGAGTGAAAAATGGGAGATCGAGTGACACAGCTACAACATAGCCTTGAAACCAAGTTTTTGTCGAACTCAATATTAAAACGATGGAAATTCAAAATTTATGAAAATAAAGGCTCTTAACAGTCATCTACAATACAATCCTAAATCAAATTTCTACAAACATTGTTGATTGTGGGTGAAAAATGAGAGTTCACGTGACAAAGCTACAACATAGCCTTAAAATTATGTTTTCATTGAACTCGACATTAAGTTAGCGGAAATTCAACATTCACTAAAACCAATAGAAAATAAAGGTTTTTAACATTCATCTACAACACAATCCTAAATCAAAGTTCTCCAAATATGGTTGATTGTGGGTAAAAGAACGGAGTTCTAGTGACAAATCTGCAATGTAGTGTTAAAATCAGGTTTTCGTCAAACTTTACATTAAATCGATGGAAATACAACATTCATGAAATCCGGTAGAAAATAAAGGTTCTTAATAGTAATCAATAACACAATCCAAAATCAGAATTCTCCAAACCTTGTTAATTGTGTGTGAAAATTGGGAGTTCGCATGACACAGCTGCAGCAGAGCCTTAAAATTAGGTTTTCGCTGAACTAGACATTAAATCGATGGAAATTCAACATTCAAGAAAACCAAAAGAAAATATAGATTCTTAATAGTCATCTACAAGAAAATCCTAAATCAAATTTCTACAAACATGGTTGATTGTGGATGAAAAATGGGATTTCGTGTGACACAGTTGTAATGTAACATTAAAATCAGGTATTTGTCGAAGTCGACATTTAATCGATGGAAATTCAACATTCACAAAAACCAATAGAAATTAAAGGGTCTTAATAGCCATCTACATCACAATCCTAAATCAAAGTTCTCCAAACATGGTTGATTGTGCATGAGAAATGGGAGTTCGCATGACATAGCTGCAACGTAGCTTTAAAATCAGGTTTTCGTTCAATCCTAAATTAAAGTTCTCCAAAAATGGTTGATTTACCCATAATCAAACATGTTTGGAGAACTTTGATTTAGTATTGTGTTTTAGATGACTATTAATAAATTTATTTTCTATCAGTTTTTATGAATGCTCAATTTCCATCGATTTAATGTCGAGTTCGAAGAAAACCTAATTTTATGGCTATGTTGTAGATGTGTCATGTGAACTCCCATTTTTCACCCATAATCAACCATGTTTGGAAAACTTTGACATAGGATTATGTTGTAGATGACTATTAAGAACCTTTATTTTCTATTAATTTTCTAAATGTTGAATTTCCATGGATTTAATGTCGAGTTCAACAAATACCTGATTTTAAGGATACGTTGCACCTGTGTCATCCAAACTCCCATTTTTCACCCACAATCAACCATGTTTGGAGATTTTGATTTAGAATTGTTTTGTAGATGACTATTAAGATCCTTTATTTTCTATTTGTTTTCGTGAATATTGAATTTCAATCGATTTAATGTGAAGTTTATCGAAAACCTGATTTTAAGGCTACGTTGAAGTTGTGTCATGTGAACTCCCATTTTTCACCCATAATCAACCATGTTTGGATAATTTTTATTTAGGATCATGTTTTAGATGACTATTAAGAACCTTTATTTTCTATTGGTTTTCATGAATGTTGGATTTCCATCGATTTAATGTCTAGTTCGGCGAAAACCTGAGTTTAAGGCTACGTTGCAGCATTATCACGTGAACTCTCATTTTTCACCCACTATCAACCATGTTTGGTGAACTTTGATTTAGGATTATGTTGTAAATAACTATCAAGAACCTTTATTTTCTATCGGTTTTCACGAATGCTGAATTTCCATTGATTAAATGTTGAATTCGACGAAAACTTGATTTTAAGGCTACGTTGCATCTTTGTCACGCGAACTCCCATTTTTCACCCACAATCAATCATGTTCGGAGAACTTTGATTTAGGATTATGTTGTAGATGACTATTAAGAACCTTTATTTTCTATCAGTTTTTTTGAATGTTGAATTTTCATCGATTTATTGTCGAATTTGACAAAAACCTTATTTTGAGGCTACGTTTTAATTGTTACACGAACTCCCATTTTTCACCCACAATCAACCATGTTTGGATTACTTTGTTTTAAAAGGATTGTGTTGTAGATGAATATTAAGAAACTTTATTTTTTTAAATTTTCATGAATG
This sequence comes from Sequoiadendron giganteum, assembly GCA_007115665.2. Taxonomy (NCBI): domain Eukaryota; kingdom Viridiplantae; phylum Streptophyta; class Pinopsida; order Cupressales; family Cupressaceae; genus Sequoiadendron; species Sequoiadendron giganteum. The sequence continues at coordinate 20,373 of VCHN02000616.1, read as the reverse complement.
TTGAATTTCTCTCAATATAATGTCGAGTTCGATGAAAACCTAATTTTAAGGCTATTTTGCAGTTGTGTCTCGCGAACTCTCATTTCTCACACACAATAAATCATGTTTGGAGAACTTTGATTTACGATTCTGTTGTAGATGTGTATTAAGAACCTTTATTTTCAATTACTTTTCATAAATGTTTAATTTCCATTGATTTAATGTTGAGTTCGACGAAAACCTGATTTTATGGGTATGTTTTAGTTGTGTCACACGGACTCCCATTTTTCACCCACAATCAACAGTGTTTGGAGTATTTTGTTTTAGTATTGTGTTGTAGATAACTATTAAGAACCTTTATTTTAAGGCTACTTTGTAGATGTGTTGTGCGTGAATTCCTATTTTTACGCATAAACAACTATGTTTGGAGAACTTTGATTTAGGATTATGTTGTAGATGACTATTAAAAACCTTTATTTTCTATTGGTTTTTGTGAATCACGAATTTGCATCAATTTAATGTCGAGTTTGACGAAAACATGATTTTAAGGCTATGTTGCAGCTGTGTCATGCGAACTCCCATTTTTACCCACAATCAACCATGTTTGGATAAATTTGATTTAGGATTGTGTTGTAATGACTATTAAGAACCTTTATTCAATTTAAAGTCAAGTTTAACGAAAATAATATTTTAAGGCTACATTGCAGTTGTGTCATGCAAAAGTTCATTTTTTACCCACAAACATCCATTTTTGGAGTACTTTGATATAGATGATATCATTTCTTGTTAATGTTCAATTACCATCGATTTAATGTCGAGATCGACGAAAACCTCATTTTAAGGCACTACGTTGCAGATGTGTCACGTGATTTCCCGTTTTTCATGTATGATCAAACATGTTTGGAGAATGTTGATTGAGGATTATGTTGTAATGACTCTTCAAGAACCTTTATTTGCAATTTGTTTTTGTAAATGTTGAATTTCCATTGATTAAATGTCGAGTTCGACGAAAACCTGGTTTTGAAACTACGTTGCAGCTTTGTCATGCAAACTCTCATTTTTTACCCAAAATTAACATGTTTGGAGAACTTTTATTTAGGATTGTGTTGTAGATAGATATTAAGAACCTTGATTTTCTATCGGTTTTTGTAAAAATTGAATTTCCATCGATTTAATGTTGAGTTCGATGAAAACGTGATTTTAAGGTTATGTTGTAGATGACTATTAAGAACCTTCATTTTTTGAATGTTTTTGTGAATGTTGAATTTCCATCAATTAAATGTCGAGTTCAATGAAAACATGATTTTAAGGCTATGTTGCAGTTGTGTCACGAGAACTCTCATTTTTCACCCACAATCAACCATGTTTGGAGAACTTTGATTTAGGATTATGTTGTAGATGACTATTAAGAACCTTTATTTTCTATCACTTTTTGTAAATATTGAATTTCTGTCAATTTAGTGTCGAGTTCGACGAAAACTTGATTTAAGGCTATGTTGTAGTTGTGTTCCGCGAATTCGCCTTTTCACAAACAATCAACAATGTTCGGAGTACTTTCATTTAAGTATTGTGTTGTAGATGACTATTAAAAACCTTTATTTTATATCGATTTTCGTGAATGTTCAATTTCCATCGATTTAATGTCGAGTTCGATGAAAACCTGATTTTAAGGCTACGTTGCAGCTGTCACGTAAACTCCCATTTTCTACAAACTATCAACAATGTTTGGAATTTTTTTATTTAGGATTGTGTTGTAGAACCGTTATTTTCTATCGATTTTTTTGAATGTTGAATTTCCATCAATTTAATGTTGAGTTCGTCAAAAACGTGATTTTAAGGCTATGTTGAAGTTCTATCATGCGAACCCCCATTTTTCACCCACAATCCACCATGTTTGGATAACATTGATTTAGGATTGTGTTTTAGTTGACTATTAAGATCCTTTATTTTTTATCGGTTTTTCATGAATGTTGAATTTCCCTCGATTTAATGTCAAGTTCGACGAAAACCCTATTTTAAGTCTACATTGTAGTTGTGTCACACGAAGTCTCATTTTTCACCCACAAACATCCATGTTTGAAAATTTTTGATTAAGGATTGTGTTGTAGATGACTATTAAGAACCTTTATTTTCTATCGGTTTTGGTGACTGTTCAATTTCCATCAATTTAATGTTGAGTTCGAAAAAAACCTCATTTTAAGGCTACATTGGAAACATGTCATGTGAACTTGCATTTTTCATGCATAATCAACCATGTTTTGAGAATTTTGATTTATTATTATGTTGTAGATGACTACCAAGAACCTTTATTTTTTATTTGTTTTTCTAAATGTTGAATTTCCATCGATTAAATGTCGATTTCGATGAAAACCTTAGTTCAAGGATACTTTGCAGCATTGTCACATGAAATCCCATTTTTTACCCACAATCAACCATGTTTGGATAATTTTTATTTAGGATTGTGTTGTTGATGACTATTAAAAACCTTTATTTACTATCAATTTTCGTGAATGTTGAATTCCCATATATTTAATGTGGAGTTCGACAAAATCCTGATTTTAAGGCTACATTACAGTTGTGTCACGTGAACTTCCATTTTTCATGCACAATCAACCATGTTTGGAGAACTTTGATTAAGGATTGTGTTGTAGATGACTATTAGGAACCTAGATTTTCTATTGGTTTTCGTGAATGTCGAATATCCATTAACCACATTTGGATAGATTTCATTTAAAATTATGTTGTATATGACTATTAAGAACCTTTGTTTTTTTTATCTATTTTCGTAAATGTTGAATTTCCATCGATATAATGTAGAGTTCGATGAAAAGTTGATTTGGCTACGTTGCAGTTGTGTCGTACTAATTCTTATTGCTTGCCCACAATCAACCATGTTTGGAGAACTTTGATTAAGGATTGGATTTTAGATTAATATTAAGAACCTTTATTTTCTATCAGTTGCCGTGAATGTTCAATTTCTATTTATTTAATGTCGAGTTCGACAAAACCATCATTTTAAGGCTACATTGCAGACATGTCACATGAACTCCCATTTTTCATGCATAATCAACCATGGTTGGAAAACTTTGATTTATGATTATGTTGTAGATGACTATTAAAAACCTTTATCTTCTATCAGTTTTCGTGAATGTTGTATTTCCAACTATTTAATGTCGAGTTCAATGAAAACTTGATTTTAAGGCTACGTTGCAGCTTAGTCACACGGACTCTCATTTTTCACCCATAATCAACCATGTTTGGAGAACTTTGATATAGGATTATGTTGTAGATGAATATTAAGAACATTTATTTTCTATCGATTTTCATGAATTTTGAATTTCCATCGATTTAATGTCGTGTTTGATGAAAACTTGATTTTCTATCACTTTTCGTGAATGTTGAATTTATATCGATTTAATGTCGAGTTCAAAGAAAACCTGATTTTAAAGCTACATTGAAGTTGTGTCACGCAAACTCCCATTTTCCACCAACAATCAACCATGTTTGGAGAACTTTGATTTAGGATTGTGTTGTAGACGACTATTAGGAACCTTTATTTTTTATCAATTTAATGTCGAGTTCGACAAAAACCTGATTTTACAGCTACATTGTAGCTGTGTGTAAGACCCCACTTTGTGTGTGATTGATACAACCCTAGTTTGTTATATGTATCCTTGAATAGGTGGTGAGATGTGATGTGAGAAATAAATAGTGTGGTTATGTGGAAATATGCTTGTATTTCATTTTGACATTTTGTTTCATTATCATTTCCATGAGTGTGTTAGGTATGTACGTAAATCATGGAATACAATTAAAATTTTAAATTGAATTGTTGTAAGGTCAAATATTGGGATATTTAACTAAAAAACAAATGTGATGTATGATTGTTGCTAATGGTTGCATTGGTAATGTGCAGGAAAGTCAAGGTACCAGTACGAGAAGGCAAAACCAATGAAAGAAAATGGAAAGACATCCCCATGTGTTTATGTATTTGATTTGTTTTTGGACTTAGAAGGAAATAGAGTTAATGTGTTGGTAGACTAGGGTGTGAGGGTGGATATTAAAGGGCTAATTTATTTATTTGTTTTGTGAGGGTGTTTAATTGTGTCATGTGAGGTGTAAGTGGGGGTTAGGGTTTAGGAACCCTTATCCAACTGTGAAACTCGTATGGATTCTTGTGTGGATTTTAAAAAGGGATGATTGAGTCAATTTCCTTGGTTTTTGAACAAGAATAGACCCCTAGGACCTATACCTATGGGTTGGGAACCTTTTTGACATGTGAACTTGTCCTTGGAGTGTGAAAAGACCCCTCAAAAGCCCACATTCATGAATGTGACGAATTCAAAAAGCATAGGGGCTTGGGAAGAGTGACTTGTCACTCTCAACCTCCTACTCCCCAAAAGTTCTTGGAATTGGCACAAGACTCACACATGTGTGAGCACTTGTGGGAAAGAGTGTAAGTTGGAGGATTCCTATATACATCAAGAAGATGGAAAATTTGGGCATTGCCCACTTCTCCTTTTGGAGAACTCAAGTAAAGATAGAAGAAAGGATGAGAGGAGGAGAGGAGTCCTCCCTCAAAGGAGAGAGTCACTAGGATGGCGGGAATTGGAGAGGAAAGAAGGATAAGAGAGTTCAATCTCCCCACCTAAAGAAAGAGATAATTTTCCTTACTTCCATTTTTCCCTTGTTTATTTGTTGCAAGAAGGTTGTATGATATATAGATCATGGTTGAAACTAGAGAATAGAAAACCTAGATGCATGAAATTTGATGTTGTGCTATTCTTATTACTTGTAAACATTTGAAAAAACTCCATTTATCATCTTGGAGCTAGAAGACTTCTTGCTCGGGGGTATGGCTAGAGCCCACGAGGCTCCATGATGCCATTACGGTAGGGTGGAGAGCAAGCCTTGTTTATTTTGGTGTCAATCAATGTAATTCTTAAAATTAGTTGTAATATGGAAGGATTTAGGGGTGAAATTCTCATATAATGTTCAAAAAAAAGGATGGAAGAAAATATATTGCATTCATTACTATGTTCCTTCAAGTTCCATGTTTATTTTCTCGAAGATGAAGTAGAACAAATTTGTTACATTGGAATGATATTCAATTTAGTTGTTGGTTTCCATGAAAGCATTGTTGGCATCAATAAATCATTGGAGTTCTAGTTGTATATAATTATTATGATAAAAGGTTGGGGCCTAGAGATAGTATATACTCTTAAACTTAAATGAAGGAAGGTCATTTATTTTCAAGTTTTACTCCAAGGAACATGAAATTTATTTTATTGACTAAGAAATTTATATTCACATTATTGACTTCCTTGTATTTGTTTAAGAAAAATAGTATGACCACAATATGAATTTCATAAATAATATTATAAGGCCCTTTTCCATACATAAAAAAAAAAAGTTTACTTTCTTACCAAAAAAATAATGTAGTAAACAAGGATGAAAAAAAAAGAAAAAAGAAAAAGAAAGTCAAATAAATATTTTTATTCAAATCTACCGTATGCCAACAAGCTGGATTTTAGATAGAAGAACAAGCATATTTAATAGTGAAACAGGTTATTATTATTGAGTTGCTTAAGATGCATATATATATTTTCTATTAATACAAAAAAAAAGGCCCATAAACCCACCTTATTTTGTATATCTGAGATGCATATATATTATAAGAGTGAACATGTATCATTTTGACTTTATACAGAATGTATTATGTTTTACACAGATTTAATATATATATATATATACATGTGTGAATCTATACCCAAATGTAAATACAAATACACTATATTAGATATCATAGATTTAAATGTAGAATACCATACTCAAAGGAATTAAATAATAGATATATCAATACATGGAGATTTATAATTAAATAAATAAATAGAAATTTAAAAAAAAAAAAAAAAACCGGAGAGGGACAAGACCTCAACAAGGCCGCCGCCCCCTTGGTTTTGTGGTCGGTTTGCCCTTCTTTTCAAGTAAAACAACATATCTTCTCTCTATATATAATATGTATAACAAAGTTAATAAAATAAACGAATACAACAAAATTTAGATCTCTGCATCATTTTATTTACATTATAAAGTGAATATGTAAGATGCATATATATTATAAGAGTGAATATGTATCATTTTGACTTTATACAGAATGTATTATGTTTTACACAGATTTAATATATATATATATATACATGTGTGAATCTATACCCAAATGTAAATACAAATACACTATATTAGATATCATAGATTTAGATGTAGAATACCATACTCAAAGGAATTAAATAATAGATATATCAATACATGGAGATTTATAATTAAATAAATAAATAGAAATTAAAAAAAAAAAAAACCGGAGAGGGACAAGACCTCAACAAGGCCGCTGCCCCCTTGGTTTTGTGGTCGGTTTGCCCTTCTTTTCAAGTAAAACAACATATCTTCTCTCTATATATAATATGTATAACAAAGTTAATAAAATAAACGAATACAACAAAATTTAGATCTCTGCATCATTTTATTTACATTTGAACCATGCTGAACAGTTGATATCAATAAAAATAAATAAAAAAATTGAGAATATATTCATTTAAAACGAGATCATTGTTTAAACCAGCATTAAATGATATAAATACAAGGAGGGGAGAGGCACTTTCATATTTCTTCTCTAAATATAAACACATAGCACATAGTGAGAGGAGAACAAAATCAGCGCTGAAATAACTACTTGCAAAGGTAACAAAATATTTTTCTCCCCTCCTCTATATACTTCACGCATTCCCAATTGTTAGCAGATTTAAACCTTCCACTGCAAGTACTGGACATGAGTTCTTCGTCCCCTCTGGAGCTTTTTGGTCGGAGGTTGCATGGAACGCTTCTGCATAGAGGAGACTAATAGCAGTGGCATGATTGGAGGGAGTTTTGTAGAGGGGAGGCTGAGGTTCAGATCTATGTCTCTCTCCTCACTTCACTTGATGCCAGGCCTATTCTAGTCATCGTAAAATAACCTCAAGAAATTATTATATGACCATCATAGTTAACGCTGAAGGAAACAAAAACAAAATAAAATAATAATATTATGGACCAAAACCCAACTACTTACAAAAGGCGTAGATATGATTGGCTCTTCCACAAACGGCAGATCACACGTATCTTGTATCAGCCTGTGTCAGTGCAATAAATGAGCTTCTAATCTATAGGGGCGGTACATAGGCTGAGCCACAATGAGGTGAGGCAGGGCGAAAATCTTTACTATCAAAATAATTTCTGTTTACCTGCCAATGGCAAAAGTCACGAGTTGACAGCCACACTTCGTGGAAATCACAGTTAGCGTGTCCTTTCGGAGTTACCATTAAATACTTTATATGGAAATCTGTGTATGCCAGCAAAAACCTTATGCTCAGCTATTTCCATCGTACTCTCTAAGCCTTCTGCCCAGTCGTTGAAATTTTAGAGGAGAGTACGATAAAATAGGAAGTATAGTGCCCCAAGGTAGGCATTGTGATTAGGGTTAGGGATTTATTTCTTGGGAATATATTTGTTGCTGCAGCCGTCGACCTAATCCAACGGTAGGCAGCTTCAAGTAGTTTGTATAAAAATGTTTTATTTACACTCTAGGTCAACTAATGTTTCTAGGAGATAATATTAGGAAACAAAAATAGTTCCATTGCAGGTGTAATAATATTAATATTTAAGTTTTCCATCAATAGTAATGTAGTCATTAAAATTAACATAGTTCTCTTATTTATTTCTTGTTTCAAATTCATTATATTAAAATTTAATGACTGTAAAATCTATGGGAAAAGTTATAACATTATTATCAATATTCTTAGATAGATTATAAATTACATTAGATAGTGAAATCTCTAAGTGAAAAATTATTAGTGTTGGGAATTCAGTAAATAATGACAGTGAATAAAATTAACATTATTACCAAGAAACTGTGCTACCAATGTCGCTAGTATAACATAAATTCGTTAAAAATCAAGAATTACAATATTAAAAGGATATGGTAGAATTATTAATAAGCATATGAGTAATTCAAAATAATTGATGATGGGGTTATTAATATTAGAATGAATAATTTAAGATTTAATGGAGGGTATATAAACTAAGTTAAGACAAAAGTAATATCATAACTTGATTTAGAGAATTGTATATGAGTGATTTGATATTAACATTATGGCTAAGATTATTATTATTATTTCTATATATATATTATATATAAATATACAATACTAAAGCAAGAGTGTTGCAGGAAAAGGAAAAGAAGAGAAAGTTAATATTATAATAAAAATAAAAATAAAAATAGAGTTAATATTACCTGCAGTAATAATTATGGTAGTAAACAAGATTAGTTATTTTAAATGTGAGATTGGTTTTAATAAAATAAACTACTAGAATTCAAAGTAGCAATTAAACAAAGGTTATCTTTGAACATGTGAGACTACTCATGATTAGAGTGACATTTAAACATGAGTAAATGAGTGGATAGAAAAAAAAAATAGTATCAATAATTGTAATAGCAACATTAACATTAATATTTGGGTAATAATAAAATTGCTTATTTATAATCATTAATCATGTAATTATTTTTAAATATAAATATTAACAAGTCACAAAGAGATTAAAATTAAGTTGGAAAGTAAATAGTAAATTATGTAAAATATATATATATATATATATATATATATATAAAGAAAAAAGAAACTAGTACAATAAGTATGGATACATAAAGAGGATTCACATAAGAGGATTCCAATTGTGCATGCCGATAAAACACATGAACCATAATAGTGACTTGCTTTGAAAAGTAATATTCTAATTGAATCTCTTTTTGATGTACAAAAGAGTAATTTTTTGCAAAATCAACTATAGAATTGTTCCAAGTGGGAAAGTATCTCTTAATCTTTGAAATTGACGTGCTTGCCATTTAGCATAAAATGAATGTTGTATGTATGGTTGTATCAATTTTTTAAAATCTTCCATAAATTTCCCAATAGGTATCTCCTCTTCTACATAGTTTAACCTTGTGGATTCTTTCCCAAAATTTGTTTGAAACTTTACATACTTGTAACTCTTGCAATTTACTGTCTGACTCAGGTCAGCATTTTCATTTGTTGAAGGAAATTTTCAGATGTTTCACAGAGTCCTTTTATGCATTTTATTTGAGGTCCATTTTCATGATCACATAATATATCCTTTATGAACAAACTTATCTATTTAGGAGGTGCATTTTGAAAACCATATCTTTCTTCTCTCATCTTTCAAAACACTTGATATTAGATATCAAATTCAATGTGATAACGACAACAACAAGTTTCAAAAAAACTTGTTTATCTTCACATAATATGGCTTTAACCTTTGAAACATTGTTTGCCCAATCTTTATATGAGGATACATATTACAAAAGTTCATATACATCTCAAGTTGTGTTATGTCTAGCCAATGTTTAATATGTTCTTCATAAATACTAGGTCCAATCCTGTACCTCATAACATCTCTAGTATTTGACGACGGATGAGTCTGATCATTCCAAAAACTTGAGATCAAGTTCCTAACAAGATCTTGAATCCTGTCAGAATGGGGAGCTCTACACATAATTGCCCAATTGCCTTCAGAACTATCATCTAAAACCTTTCTCTTTTTCTCATATTTTATTAGTGTGGTTCTACTATCACCAAATTCAACGGAAAGTGCTGACATTTTTCTTTTTCTGGATATTTCTTTATTTAAAACAAATGCCAAAATCACCTTTCTTGCAATGGCCTTATCCACTGATCGAGAACTTTTCCCAATGGAATCTAAACCTTTTTTTAACATTTTCAACAATATCTTTTTGCAGTCTCATGTGTTTCCTCTTATTCGATGCAGAATATACACCAATCAATTGTAATGACTCTTTCAGCTCATCACGAAGAAGTAAACACGATAATAATTGGGTTTTTTCAAGTGTTTCAAGATGATTGAAATGATTATGGATTATTCTATTTATAGATTTAGTTATTGACCTCTTACTTTTATTTTTAGGTTGGTCGGCATAACATTTCAGTTTCTCCATATCCATTTCAAGTAAATGATCTAAATTTCTATAAGAAATTTGATTCCCCACTGTTTCAGCTACTTTTATATGCTCATCCATTAGTGTAGAAGGAAGTGATCCCGACCCCTCTCCAACATAAATTGTTTGAACTCGGGCCTCCTCCCTATCTTCAAGGTCCATGTGTTCTTCAAATTATTTATTTGGTCCAATATCTAGATTGGGCTCGACTTCTACTTGAGAACTTCCTGCTTGTTGAGCCATTTGTACATGTCACAAAATATTGTGCAAAGAAAGTGAGAGATGATGATATATAAGTGGAGTTGAACATATGAAATCAAATGAAATTAAAGATTCTTGAACTTAAGAATTCCATGGAAAAAATGCATTTGAAAAGGATATGATTCTAAGATGGGATATATGAAAATGGTATGATATATGATGTGATAAGCTAAGAATGCAAGAGGTCAACTGCAACTCTAGGTTCAAATTGGTTACGATGCAAGGCTTGACTTGTGTTATGATGGATAAACACAAGGGACCAATGATCAAGAGAGGGTATGCGGGAGATGATGGACTCCAAAAGGATTTCCCTAGACGATCAAAGATAATGTACCTATGTTCCCTAACTTGAAATTCCATGATAAACCTTATGTGATGTGGGCGATAGATAAAAAATGGATTGGTTTTGAGACCTATGAAAAGTAGTGGAACTTGTGCAAGAGCTTAGGGTTCTATTTGATCAATGGTGAATATGGAAAGGACTAAATTCATGGAATGTATGCAACTTGGAACTTAGGCACGATATGATCTTGATATATGCAACCTGGGTTATACATGTATGCACTTGAAGTAGGTGAAATCATATATATGTATACAAGGACTATGTGATGTGGGCGATAGATAAAAATGGATTGGTTTTGAGACCTATGAAGAGTAGTGGAACTTGTGCAAGAGCTTAGGGTTCTATTTGATCAATGATGAATATGGAAAAGACTAAATTCATGGAATGTATGCAACTTGGAACTTAGTTATGATATGATCTTGATATATGCAGCCTGGGTTGTACATGTATGCAAGAACTAGGTGAAATGATATATATGTATACAAGGACTATGTGATGTGGGCGATAGATAAAAATTGGATTGGTTTTGAGACCTATGAAGAGTAGTGGAACTTGTGCAAGAGCTTAGGGTTCTATTTGATCAATGGTGAATATGGAAAGGACTAAATTCATGGAATGTATGCAACTTGGAACTTAGGCACGATATGATCTTGATATATGCAACCTGGGTTGTACATGTATGCACTTGAACTAGGTGAAATGATATATATGTATGCAAGGACTATGTGATGTGGGCGATAGATAAAAAATGGATTCGTTTTGAGACCTATGAAGAGTAGTGGAACTTGTGCAAGAGCTTAGGGTTCTATTTGATCAACGATGAATATGGAAAAGACTAAATTCATGGAATGTATGCAACTTGGAACTTAGGCACGATATGATCTTGATATATGCAACCTGGGTTGTACATGTATGTAACAACTAGGTGAAATCATATATATTTATACAAGGACTATGTGATGTGATCAAATTAAGAGGTGTCGAAATGAGAACAAAATTGATATTTTATAGAAAATGCAATTTTGGATGGACAGATGAGATTGAAGATGACAGAATGACAACTTGGTGAGATTTTCACACTAGACAAAATTTCAAGCAGATTGCAAGGAATTTATTTCAGTTTGACTGTGTTGATTCAGATTTGGAGGATGATGTTCATTTGTTCCTGTTGTCTGAAAATAGTTGGCAAACACGTGGTGTTGTAAAGAATGAAAATCAACCACATAGAAGACATTTACAAAAAAAATCCTAAGGATGCAAGGACAATATTCTTATGGATCCCACGAACCACATATCCTTAGCGAATGAATTTCAGAAGCTTGGCCCCACAGGCTCCCCCTTACAGTGCACTCACTTCTCAGGGCAACCAAGCTTCCAATCTCCATGAAACTCCCATGGCAGATTGATCATTTCTACTAAGAACTGCGCAGGTTCGGGTGCCTTGGCAATGACCGTTGCTGCACCAAAGAATAGAAGGTTTGTTGTTTTCTAAAACAAAGGATTTATTTCGGGCACCCATTCAGAATTGCACGCAAGAGGCATTATCATCCTAGTCTGTAGAGGTTAGGGTCTACAGGTTTCGACGCACCACAAGGGTACTGGGGAGTCAATTGCTGGACCGCAGGAAGTTCTGTAATGCTAAGTTTTCCTTAACATTTGAATTTATATAACGATTGAGCGTCGCTTAGCTTTAGCGCGTTCCCGGTTTGAGTCACTTTGGGGTGAGTACTTTTTCCCACCAAAACAGGCCCAAGATCTAAGGCTTAACAAAAAGCAAACCAAAATATTCATAGTTCAATTGATCTCTGTTTAAAAACAAAGAGAGAGCACATGAATATTTCAGATCACACTGGCATGGTGTTCTTTTTAAACCAAAATCAAAATGTGAACAAACAGAGAATGCACAAGGTTCATTTTATCCATTTGTAGTGTTTGTCAAGCAAAGGGGTTATTTTTAACTATTTGTAGTGTTTTCTATCTAAGAGTTAATTTTAAACCCAATGAAAAATAAAGTGTGTTGTTCTTTTTAACCCATATGCATTTGCATGTATGTTCTTTTTTAACCAATGCGTGTAAAATGCGAGTTGAAAAGAAAAAAAAAACAATTAAAATAACATTTAGCTAATTCCAGTTGGACACATGCTAAAACAAGAATTTGAGGGGTTTATTTTATGCATTTCATTCAACATTAAATTTATCGTGCATAATTTATTTCAACTTAGAGATGATTGTTTGGAGGTGTCAACAGATTCAAATTTTAGATTATAATTAAAAAAATGATTCAACATTTAAATGAAAATAAAAGTGATTTAATTTTGAACTCAAATTGCTAACGAATTAAAGAAACTTGCCCCTCTCATCTTACAGATAAATGATTCATTAAATTAAAATTACCCCAAATCAATAAAAATACATTTTATAGTACACAATAATTTTATTGATATTACATGAAGAAAATAACACACATTACTCATGACTATTTTTCATCAAAAATATGAGTGTGTTACAGCATGATAGCTTGAACTATTATATTTTCATGTTTTAATGCAATTAAATTTATGCATGCTAGTAACTAAGTTTTAGACTTGTTACTATAAGTTCTATAATTCAATCATGTTATATAACATATAAGAATGTTATGGTTTCCATAAAAAATAGCATGTTATTAGATAGTGTGGTAAGTCTATGAGCCTCTTTGTACCAAAGTAGATAGTCAAGATCTAGTAAATTTAAATATTTTATTTTTCTTAGATAAGGTATCCATTACGAGTGATCGTTAGGATTTGTGTCTCAACCTTCAATCCCTATCTATTAAGACTGAACAAAATCTAATTTTCAAGTTATAAAACAATATATATATATATATATATATATATATATATATATGTACATACAAGGACTATGTGATGTGATCTATGTATGCAAGAGTAGGAATATGTAAGGACTAGAATGCAATGAAAATGGTATCCAATATGATGTGATAAATTAAGAATACAAGAGGTCAAATGCAACTCTATGTCCAGATTTGGTTACGATTCAAGGATTGACTTGTGATATGATGGATAAACAGAAGGGACCAATTACCAAGAGAGGGTATGTAGGAGATGATGGACTCCAAAAGGATTTTCCTAGATGAGCAAGGATAACCCGACATGTTTCCTAACTTGAAAGTCTATAATAAACCTTAAGAGATGTGGGTGATAGATAGCAAATGGGTTGATTTTGAGACCTATGAAGAGTAGTGTCTAGCTTGTGCAAGAGCTAAGGGTTCTATTTGATCAATGATGAATATGCAAATGACTAAATTCATGGAATGTATGCAACTTGGAACTTAGGTGATATGATCTTGATATATGCAAGGGGCTGTACATGCAAGAACTAGGTGAAATGATATATATGTACATACAAGGACTATGCACGATGTGATCTATGTACATGCAAGAGTAGGAATATGTAAGGACTAGAATGCTAAAAAATTAAAGAAACTTGCCCCTCCCATCTTATAGATAAATGAGTCACTAAATTAAAATTACCCCAAATCAATAAAAATACACTTTATAGTACACAATAATTTTATTAGGTATTACATGAAGAAAATAACACGTGCATTACTCATGACTATTTTTCATTAAAAATATGATCACAAAAACAATAAGAAAATAAAGGTTCTTAATAGTCATCTACAATACAATCCTAAATAAAAGTTCTCCAAATATGTTAATTTTAGGTAAAAAAAAATGGGAGTTCGCGTGACAAAGTTGCAACGTAATAAAGGTTCTTAATAGTCATTACAATGTAATCCTAAATCAAATTTTGTGATCATGCATGAAAAATGGGAAATCATGTGACACGTCTGCAACGTAGCGCCTCAAATGAGGTTTTCGCCGAACTCGACATTAAATCGATGGTAATTGAATATTCACAAAAACTGATATCATCTAAATCAAAGTACTCCAAACAAGGATGTTTGTGGGTGAAAAATGACCGGTTTGCGTGACACAACTACAATGTAGCCTTAAAATGTTAATTTCGTTAAACTTGACTTTAAATGGAATAAAGGTTCTTAATAATCATTACAACACAATCCTAAATTAAATTTGTTGAAACATGGTTGATTGTGGGTAAAAAATGGGAGTTCGCTTGACACAGCTGCAACATAGCCTTAAAATCATTTTTTCGTCGAACTCGACATTAAATCAATGGAAATTCAACATTCACAAAAACCAATAGAAAATAAAGGTTTTTAATATTCATTTACAACAGAATCCTAAATCAAAGTTCTCCAAACATGGTTGTTTATGCGTACAAAATAGGAATTCACGCACGACACATCTACAAAGTAGCCTTGAAATAAAGGTTCTTAATAGTTATCTACAAGAAAATAATAAATCAAAATACTCCAAACACTGTTGATTGTGGGTGAAAAATGGGAGTTCATGTTACACAGCTGCAACATAGCCATAAAATCAGGTTTTCGTCGAGCTTGACATTAAATCAATGGAAATTCAACATTTACCAAAATTAATTGAAAAGGTTCTCAATAGACATTTACAATATAATCGTAAATCAAAGTTCTCCAAAGATGATTTATTTTGGGTGAGATATGGGAGTTCGTGTGACATAGCTGCAAAATAGCCTTAAAATTAGATTTTCATCTAACACGACATTATATCGAGAGAAATTCAACATTCACGAAAAATCGATAAAAATAAAGTATGTTAATATTCATCTACAACACAATCCTAAAACAAAGTTATTCAAACATGGTTTATTGTAGGTGAAAAATGGGAGTTCGTGTAACAGTTAAAACGTAGCCTTAAAATAATGTTTTTATCGAACTCGACATTAAATTGATGAAAATTCAACATAAATGAAAACTAATAGAAAATAAAAGTTCTTAATAGTCATCTACAACAGAATCCTAAACCAAATTTCTCCAAACATGATTGATTGTGGGTGAAAAATGGGAGTTTGCGTGACAAAGATGCAACGTAGCCTTAAAATCAGGTTTTCGTCGAATTCAACATTTAATCGATAGAAATTCAGCATTTGTGAAAACCGATAGAAAATAAAGGTTCTTGATAGTCATTTACAACATAATCCCAAATCAAATTTCACCAAACATGGTTGATAGTGGGTGCAAAATGGGAGTTCGCGTGATAGTGGTGCAACGTAGCCTTAAACTCAAGTTTTTGCCGAACTTGACATTAAATCGATTTAAATCCAACATTCAAGAAAACCAATAGAAAATAAAGGTTCTTAATAGTCATCTAAAACACGATCCTAATTAAAAATTATCCAAACATGGTTGATTATGGGTGAAAAATGGGAGTTCAAGTGACACAACTGCAATGTAGCCTTAAGATTAGGTTTTCGATAAACTTGACATTAAATCGATTGAAATTCAACATTCAAAAAAATAGATAGAAAATAAAGGTTCTTAATAGTAATCTACAAAACAATTCTAAATCAAAATTTCCAAACATGGTTGATTGTGGGTGAAAAATGGGAGTTTGGATGACACAACGTATCCTTAGAATCACGTATTCGTTGAACTTGACATTAAATCGATGGAAATTCAACATTTAGAAAACTAATAGAAAACAAAGGTTCTTAATAGTCATCTACAACATAATCCTCTGTCAAATTTTTCCAAACATGGTTGATTATGGGTGAAAAATGGGAGTTTGCATGACACATTTGCAAGATAGCCTTAAAATTAGGTTTTCTTTGAACTCGACAATAAATCGATGGAAATTGAGCATTCACAAAAACTGATAGAAAATAAATGTTATTTATAGTCATCTACAAGACAATACTAAATCAAATTTTTCCAAACATGGTTGATTGTGGCTGAAAAATGGGATTTCGCATTACATAGCTGCAACATAGCCTTGAAATTAGGTTTTTGTCGAACTCAATATTAAATCAAAGGAAATTGAACATTCACAAAAACCAATTGGAAATAAAGGTTCTTGATAGTCATCTACAACACAATCCTAAATCAAACTTCTCCAAACATGGTTAATTAAGGGTTAAAATTGGGAGTTCCCATGACACAGCTGCAAAGTAGCCTTAAAATCAAGTTTTCGTCGAATTTGACATTAAATCAAAGGAAATTCAACATTCACAGAAATAGATAGAAAGTCAAGGTTCTTAATAGTCATCTACGACACAATACTAAATCAATGTTCTCCAAACATGGTTGATTGTGGGTAAATCAACTATTTTTGGAGAACTTTGATTTAGGATTGTGTTGTAGATGACTATAAAGAAAAAATATTTTCTATTGGATTTCATGAATGTTGAATTTTCATCGATGTATTGTCGAGTTTCATGAAAACTTGATTTTGAGGCTACGTTGCAGCTGTGTCACGTAAACTCCCATTTTTCTTCACCCACAATGAAACATGTTTGGAAAACCTTTATTTACGATTAATTTGTAGATGTCTATTAAGAAGCTTAATTTTCTATTGGATTTCACGAATGTTGAATTTCCAACGATTTGATGTCTACTTCAACGAAAGCTTGATTTTAAGGCTACGTAGAAGCTGTGTCACGCGAACTCCCATTTTTCACCCATAATCAACAATGTTTGGAGAAGTTTGATTTAGGATTATTCTGTAGAATTTCGATTGATTAAATGTTGAGTTTGACAAAAACGTGATTTTAATGGTACATTGCGGCTATGTCATGCAAATTCCCATTTTTCACCCACAATCATCCATGTTTGGAGAACTTTGATAGAGGATTGTGTTTTAAATGACTATTAAGAACCTTTATTTTCTATCAATTTTTGTGAATCTTGAATTTCCATCTATTTAATGTCGAGTTTATCGAAAAAATGATTTTAAGTTTATCTTGCAGCTATGTCATGGGAACTCCCCTTTTTCACCCACAATCAATAATGTTTGGAGCTTTTTGATTTAGAATTGTGTTATAGATGACTATTAAGAATATTTATTTTCTATCAATTTTTGTGAATGTTGAATTTTCGTCGATTTAATGTTGAGTTGCAGCTTTGTCATGTGAAATCCTATTTTTTCATCCATAATCAACAATGTTTGAACATCTTTGATTTAGGATTGTGTTGTAGATAACTATTAATAACTTTTATTTTCTATCGGTTTGTGTGAATGTTGAATTTTCATGGATTTAATGTCGAGTGTGACGAAATCATGATTTCAAGGCTACGTTGCAACAGTGCCACGCGATCTCCCATTTTTCACCCAAAACCAACCATGTTTCGAGAACTTTGATTTAGGATTTTGTTGTAGAAAACTATTAAGAACCTTTATTTTCTATTGGTTTTTGTGAATGTTCAATTTCAATCGATTTAATGTCGACTTCGAGGAAAGCCTAATTTTAATGTTACGTTACAAATGTGTCATGCAAACTCCCATTTTTCATCCATACTCAACCATCTTTGGAGAACTTTGATTTAGGATTACGTTGTAGATGACTATTAATAATCTTTATTTTCTATTGGTTTAATGTCAAGTTTAATGAAAACCTAATTTTAATGTTGCGTTGCAGTTGTGTGATGTGAAATCTCATTTTTCATCCACAATCAACCATGTTTGGAGAACTTTGATTTAAGATTGTGTTGTAGATTACTAGTAAGAACCTTTATTTTCTATTGGTTTTCGTGAATGTTGAATTTACATCGATTAAATGTTGATATGGATTAAAATATGGATTACTTTACTTTCTTGATGAGGAAATCAAAACATTCAACCATTGAGCACACATTAAATAAATCCTTTTCATTAATCAAATATCTAAATATTCAAAACAAAATTTTCTACCTTAGAATATTTATCCAATAAGGTCGCAATATATAACAAGCGTTAGTAGTAATCCATGTAGTTAATATCCTTACTATCAACATATATCTAACACATTAACATCCTTTGATACCCTTCAAAGTTCTCATTTGCATCATGAACATCATTCATGATGTTGGAGAATATTTTCATTCTAATATCAATTCATGTCTCACGAATAGTAGTGCCAATTTTATCTGTCACTTTCTTTCTCGCATAATATTCAAGTACTTTCACATGTCATTTGTTTACAAATTTACCCATAAATCACAATAGTTAAACATAATTCACATCAAAAGGTTTAATGGGGTTTACAAGGATGGAGATTCTTCGATACCATAGCCATTAGGAGGGATGGTCTCCAGGCCCTTCTCTAAGGACCCCTCCATACATCTCTTTGGTACCTTCCCTTGTTCGTGTAAGGGGGTTAGCCTCCAAAAGGAAGGTACAAAAAGAATAATCATAGAACTAGGGGAAGAATGGATTAATGACCATCCCATACCGGTCCCGTTCGCAACCCCTTTCAAATAATTTATAATTCCCCAGTACATCTACTCCCCTATACAACCTACCAGGGAACCCCCTGAAATATGGCAACCTTCTTTTGTTTATAGATGTCACATTACACCAAACTTGACAGTAGTTAGGAAACAATAAGAAACCTCAATCAAAAACATAAAATCATAATCCAACATTTTAACAAACATAAATTATAAATTCAAGAGAAAAACCAAATAAGGATAAGTCGCAGCTGCATTTAAACATTCCAATCTTAATTCAAAAGAAAAAGAAATTAAATAAGTCCTTGAGGCAATGGACTAGGGAAAACTTCAAATGGCTAAGTAGCCCCAATATAAGAAATGTAAAATTTAACACTACTAGCATATAATATAACAAAACATCAATTAAGAAATATCAATAATTCATTTCCCAACAATAAAATTTTTACATTACGAGCACCACGTGACTTAGATAAAGCCACCTAAGGGGAGGAGGGGAATGGTGGTTCTCTAACCACATAAAAAATAATAGCATGCAATACCTGGTGGCTCCCAACCACATAAATATGATAGCGTGCAATAACATGGTGGACTCTTCCAAATAGTATCAATGCCCTGCATTGCTGAAGTATCTAAAATTTGTTATCAATATGGTCCAAGTAATTCCATCCTTTACCCATGGGTTATAGACATCAAGGAGTGGATATTCACTATGAACCAACAAGTGTGGTTCTCATGTGGGGGAGTAGGTTAGGAACACGTCCAAGGAAAACCATGGAGTTCCCACTTAGGGTTCTCTCACCCCTCAACACCTATTTTCACTAGCAGGCATCTCAATCCCGTAGGGGAGCCATGCGCTAGGGGTACACATTTAACATATGAACAAGAATTACACAAATAATTACTTCACATTTCATTTAATATACACACATCTCCACATATCATGTTCACATTATTCTACCATTAACTAGCTTACACGAAAGGGCCATCACAAAGGGTACACATAGGGGATTGTACTGGATGTCCCTCACCCTTATCCCAGGTTAGATACCTAGTATCTCATACTCGGGGCACACCACATTTACTGGTTTTCCACTTCACAAGTCATAACACAATACACTTTACGAAATTCACCAGATTATAGAGAAAAACAATACAAATAATTGCATTCTAGATATGATATCACTTTGCTTCTTAATTTTGAAAATATCCACTCACTTTGCATCAGTAAAATAAATCACTAGATGATGCGCAACAATAGCTTAGATATATTACCCCATCTTCCTAGAACTTAATAATGCATGGTTCACCACACTATTAGCACATACATACTTTATGTTCTTTACACACTGTTCACTTTGTTTATACTTTTGTTAACATTTATCCCTTGCATACTTATAA
>VCHN02003060.1:0-15140 GCA_007115665.2 Sequoiadendron giganteum | reverse complement strand
CAACCCTTAAACCCTAATCCCTCAACCCCTATACCCTCTTAATCCATAAACCCTCAACCCTTAAACCCTAATCCCTCAACCCCTATACCCTCTTAATCCCTCAACCCGCAACCATCAATCCTTAAACCCTAATCCCTCAACCCCTATACCCTCTCAATCCCTCAACCCTCAAACCTTAACCCTTAAACCCTAATCCATCAACCCCCATAGCCTCTTAATCCCTCAATCCTCAACCCTTAGAACCTAATCCATCAACCCCTATACCCTCTTAATCCCTCAATCCCCATACCCTCTTAATCCCTCAACCCTTAATCCCTAAAACCTCTACTTGAGAGAGAGAGAGAGAGAGAGAGGTGGTGGGAGGGAGATGCTTGAGAGAGAGGGATAGGGAGAGGGAGAGGGAGAGAGAGTGAGATAGGGAGGGAGTCATTGTGAGAAGGAGAGGGTGTAGGAGGGGGAGACCTGACAAAGAGAGAGAGGAAGATGGGGTAGGACGAAGATACTTGAGAGAGAGAAAGAGGGAGATAGGATGGGAAGGAGAGACATTAGAGAGAGGGAGAGAGAAAAGTGGGAGAGAGATAGAGGGAGTGAGAGAGAGAGGGAGATAGACAAAGTGGGAGAGAGAGAGGGAGTGGGGGAGACAGAGAGGGAGAGACATAGAGACAGAGAGAGAGTGAGAGAGAGGGAGTGAGAGGGGTGAGGAGAAACCTAAGAGAGAGGGAGAGGGAGACACCTAAGAGAGAAGGAGAGGAGAAAGGGAGAAGGAAGGAGATACCTAAAGAGAGTAGGAGAGAGAGGGAGGAGAGATAAAGAGATGGGAGAGACACAGGGAGTGAGAGAGAGAGACTCTGAGAAATGGAGAGGGGTGGGATGGAGAGGAGTAATGGATAGAGGGATTCAGGAGATGGAGGGGTGGGGGGAGAGGCATGAGAGTGGGAGGGGTGGGAGGAGATATTTGAGAGAGGAGAGATAGGGGGAAAGTGAGAGAGAGAGAGGAGGGATGTGGGAGGAGAGATAGAGGGAGGGAGGAGAGAGACAAAGAGAGGCCCAAAAGAGGGAGAGGGGTGAAGGAAAGACCTGAGACAAAGAGGGAGGGAGAGTGGTGGGAGGAGAGACTTGAGAGAGAGAGAGGCAGAGAGAGTGGGAGAGAGATATAGGGCATGAGAGATATAGGGCATGAGAGAGAGGGAGAGGGAGAGGTGGTGGGAGGGAGATACTTGAGAGAGATGGAGAGGTAGACATAGAAAAATAGAGGGAGTGAGATAGGGAGGGATTGGAAGAGAGATAGAGCAAGTGACTGTGAGAGGGAGACAGGGTAGGAGGGGGAGACTTGACAAAGAGAGAGAGGGAGAGGGGGTGGGAGGGAGAGACCTGAGAGAGAGGGAGAGAGACAGAGTGGGAGAGAGTGAGAGAGGGGGGGGATGGAGATACCCGAGAGAGAGTGAGAGAGAGAGAGAGAGGGAGAGAGATAGAGTGAGTGAGAGAGAGGGAATGGGAGAGAGATAAAGGGAGTGAGTGAGTGATATACCTCAAAGAGGGAGAGGGGGTAGGAGGGAGAGACTTGAGAGAGAGAGACAAAGAGAGAAATCTAACAACCTAAGAGAGGGAGATGGAGTGAGAGAGATAAAAATACCAAAGAGGGAGAGTGAGAAACGGGGTTGGAGTGAGATAGATTTATTTAGGTACCTATGTGGGAGGGAAAGAGACCTGACAAAGGGGATTGGACTGAGAGAGTAGTCTAGGTCATGTGGGAGGGCGTGAGACCTGAGAGAGAGACTTTAGAGAGATAAAGATTTATCCAGTTAAGGTAACGAGTTAGAGAAGGTATGAAAGGTAAAACCTCAACTATTCATCTACGATCATAAATTGTGCACTCAAAGCATTATCAAAGCTGTTCACCAAAGAGAGGGAGAGAGACAGAGTGGATAGAGTGAGAGAGAGGGGGGATGGAGATACCCAAGAGAGAGTGAGAGAGAAAGAGAGGGAGAGAGATAGAGTGAGTGAGAGAGAGGGAATGGGAGAGAGATAAAGGGAGTGAGTGAGTGACATACCTCAAAGAGGGAGAGGGGGTAGGAGGGAGAGACTTGAGAGAGAGAGAGACAAAGAGAGAAATCTAACAACCTAAGAGAGGGAGATGGAGTGAGAGAGATAAAAATACCAAAGAGGGAGAGTGAGAAAGGGGGTTGGAGTGAGATAGATTTATTTAGGTACCTATGTGGGAGGGAAAGATACCTGACAAAGGGGATTGGACTGAGAGAGTAGTCTAGGTCATGTGGGAGGGAGTGAGACCTAAGAGAGAGACTTCAGAGAGATAAAGATTTATCCAATTAAGGTAACGAGTTAGAGAAGGTATGAAAGGTAAAACCTCAACTATCCATCTACGATCATAAATTGTGCACTCAAAGCATTATCGAAGCTATTCACCAAAGAGGGGAAATTCTAGTTCTATGAAAAGTAGGCCATTTGGCCCTCACCAAATGATTCATCACATTTGGCGCACGCCAAATTTGGTGCTCACCAAATGGCTTGCTTTGGACGTGTCATTTAACAGGATTTGCCAAATTTTCTCATATTTTCCTCCGTGGTCCCTGTCCTGTTTGCATGTCTTTCAATGCAAGTTTATAAAAAAATCATGATAATGTTAACCTCTCTCTTAGCTATCTATATATATATATTCATTTTGATTTAGTTAAGGTTTTGATCCATGGCTTCTATTGTAAATGCCTTCATTTTTGGTCAAAAACCAGCATGTGCTAGGTTTAGGATAGATTTTTACACGTTCATCGGAACGTGAAACAAATTACATTTTTTGAAACTAGACTCCATTCTACACATGATGAAAAAAATAATAATCAATTTTCAATTAGTTTGCAAAAAATTTGGGGGGGAGCACGCTCAAATTTTAGTTTTTCAGGATGTGTCCACTTTGAAAATTCATAAAATATTATATATTCATTAAAAAAATTATCCAAAAAAAGGAGGATAAACTAAATGGTGTTAGCTAATTTCTCACCATTGGGATTTTTGAAATTCTAAAAAAAAGTTAATAAAAAAGGGGGGATCCCTCAGGCGCTATGTTATTTTTTTTGATAAAACAAGACCTGTTTCCTTTTGAGACCCTTAATCTTCATTAATTTCAAAAAAAAAAATAGTAGCTTAGAAACTAGACTCAGAGCACTTCAACTTTTGTTCTTTCCGCATCTCAAAATTTTGAGTGTAACTATCTTCATTTTCTCGTGCAAATCAGATTTTGGTGATTTCAGAAAAAAAGTGGCATCTTAAGAGCCAAAATTGTGTCACTTGAAGTTCCAAAATAAACCTCTCTAAATTTATTAAGGTTCCAAATATGACGAAGGTCCAAAATCAACCTCTCAAAATTTATTAAGGTTCCAAATTTGACGAAGGTCCAAAATTAGCTAGTAGACTTCTATTGTTGGAGGATCATTAATTTTGGTGGCAATTTCGCTAAATTTGGTGGAAAATGATTTTTTAAATTTGACCCCTTCTCTAATGGATTTTTCATTTTGGTAGTAGATCTTTGAAGACTTTCAACTTTGGCCCATGACCTCTTTTTTCAAATTTTTTTTTGGATTTGGGGGATAATTTTGTGCTCTGCATAGTGGTGTAAATGGTTTTTGATTTTGGTGTCTATATTTTCCAAAAATTGTAGATTCTCATAGGCGTTGCTATGCCATTTTGTTGGAAATTGTCACTAATGTCAACACGAAGGATTTTTTTTGGAATTGTTGTCATTGATGTCAATACTAAGGTGATTGTTGGCAATTATTGTCATTGATTTCAACACTGGGGAGATTTTTAGCAGTTGTTTTCTTTGATGTCAACACTAATTTTTGGTTGTCATTGATATCAACACTTGAGGATATTTGTGTGAGATTGTACGCATCAATTGGTACTAAATCCCTTTTTGGAGTTAGAATTGGTTGTCATTGTTGACAACATTCAGTATGGACTAACATTGATGTATGGAAGGGTTGTTGCAGTTCATGGTTGGATGCCATGCCTTATCTAAGAAGGGTTCTTGAAGTTCAGGACTGGATGTCATGCCTTATCTAATGTTTGTTGAAGTTTATGGTTGGATGTCATTGAGTATGATTTTTGTCAGCAGAGTTAGTTTCATAATGATATATTAAGATGATTATTAGAAGCATTAGAAGTATTGTTGACAATGGAGAGATGTTGAAGGTCTACAATATGTCTTATGCTCTCTCTTGATGTTATTGATAAAGAATTTGTTGTTGAAAGAAAGATTTGGGCTCTATGACCTGTGCTTATGTTTTTTTTGTTTAGGAAGTTGCATTGAAGTTTGTTTGGGAGAATTCTCTACATTCATCCATTGTTGAAGATTTGGTATTGCGGGTTGGGATTCAAAGTTAGTTCTCTATGGATGTTACACTCCTATCTTTTTAGGTCACCAGTATATTGTAGAAGGTTGGTAGTGTTGTCAGTTGTTTGGAATAGTCTAAGAAATGCTTTGCATTTCTCTGCATTAATGTTTGTACTCCTAGAACTTGGTGAATGTGTAGTGTCTCAGTTCCTATTTCATGTGTTGAAGTGGTCTACAATTTGATATGTTAATGCTATATCCTATGATCATGTGTTCTGTTCTTCTTGGATGAAGTGATCTGTTCCTATTTGATCTGTGGTGGATATTGATATCATGATAGTATGAAATAAGTGTACATGGAATTATTGTTGTATGTTCATAGAAAATCCCCATGTTATCCACATGTTGATTGGTTGCTTTGGTTTTGCATTGTGTCTCGAGTTGGCTTTCTAGGTTATTTGTAGATATCTAGCTGACAAGGCTTGTTATTTTTCTTATGCCATGTGCTTGGGGGTCTACGCTAGCAATTGAAGATGTGTTATGATATATTTGGGTCTTGACCTATCTTGTTTGGGACCACACCAAGTAAATTCAATTGGATGAATGTTTTAGGGCTGAGTGGTTGTGTACTTCATGTTTCATCTACATGTTTCATTTGATGTCGGCTTAGATTGTTGTACACCAACATGTGAACTATTTTGGATCACATTGGAAGATGTAATAAGGTTTTTTTTGGTCCTCTAAGGACCACATTATGATTTGGTGTGCAGCTTGTTTAATTCATTGTGTATCTTCTTCTAGCCAACCTTATTGAAGTTTTGAAGTGTTGTGATGGATATTAATGCAAGATCCTTTTAGATGCAACAAGATGGATTAGTGTACAAGTGTGAAAAGATAAGTGTGTGGAATGTATTGAATATCCAATAGAGTTAGTGCTACATTGTGAAGAAGAAATATTAGGTGTGACTTAATGCCTCAGTCAACAAAGTGTTGTTGACAAATTTTGTGATCTCTTATAAATTGTTTGTATCCTGCTCTGAGATAGTGAATCTCAATAGGTCCTCTATATCTTGTTCTTGGAGTTGGTCGGTGCTTCAGTGTTGAAATCCCTTGTGTATCTTTCTCTAATGAAGCAAGAATTCTTGTAAGTTTTTTTGGTGGTGAGCCTTTATATTATGAGTTAACTCACCATGGTTTTTCCCTCATTGGGTTTTCCACATAAATCTGGTTTTCTCCCGTGCATGTGTTTTCTTTGATTTATCTTTCTTTTCTATTGATTTGATCACAAGTAAAACTACTATATATTTTATTCCTAAGGATTGGTGATCATACTGAGGGTTTAAACTGGGTGTTTGCAAGAAGTTGAGTTCACTTTTTGGCCAAAAAGTGGAAGTGTTTTCCTTGATTTTCAGAGTTTGACACATTTGACCTTAAAATTTTAAGCACTTAGAGATGAAATCTTCAAACAAGTCACTAATCATAAAATGTAGTACTCGAAGTCTAGTTTCCAAATATGTAATTTATTTCAATACCCAGATTGTACAAATTGAGTTTCAATAGGATTTTGTAAAAAACACTATTTAAAAGTCATTTTTTTTAACCATAGCATGCACGCGTACGACATCCATATTTTGACTTAAATTATCATATTTTTATAAATACTTTTGGGAAAAGATTTGTGACTCATTGAAGCTTGTCCTGGATTTTTTTTTGTAATTTTTTATTGATTTTTTTTTTTTTGGTTAACTTTTTATGAAGCATATTTTTCGTTTAGAAAAATTGTCGTGTACAACATGCATAAGATGACCTAAAGTTATCATTTTTTGCAATTTTTTTTTAAAAATTGAAAAGAATTGTCTGAAGTTTTCCCTTATGCAATCCGTTCTTCAAAATGTTATGTTGATCAAAAGTTATTCAAATAGTTAAAAACTCTGATATTAAAAGTTTATGGACCAGTTTCATCATAAATTAATTGAAAAATAGAAAAAATAATCCAATTGTAAGAAAAATTACATATTTGGAATCTACATTGTCTCATCTAAAATGGGTTTTAATTTCGTCAAAAAAATATATAAAAAAAGTCATCAGCCATATGTCCAAACTCGGTATTTTTCTCTGACATTGTTAGAACCTTCAACTTGCAGGTCAAATCAGGTTGAAGGCCTAGGTTCGGACTCCCAATGCTTTTCCTAAACCAAAATCCGAGGCAAAAACCCAGCCACAAAGCAAAACCAATTTGAAATTTTAAAAATTTATTAAAAAATCATTTTTTATGCTTTTACAAAACGAGATCTCGCTTTGAAAATTAATAAAATAGTGGCCCCCATTTTTGAAATTCTAAAACGGATTCAAGCTTAAAAAATTTCTAAAAATGGAAATTTTTTAAAAATGGATAGTTTCCAAAACAGGATCCCGTTTTGAAAAGTTGTCAAAAATGGAAATTTTAAAAAACGGGATCACGTTTTAAACGAGATCTCATTTTTTAAAATACAGGATCTCGTTTTTTGATTTTAGGCTCAGGATCCCATTTATTAAAAAATGGGATCCCGATTATTAAAAAAACGGGATCCCGTTTATTAAAAATAAGATCTCGTTTTTGCAATGCCGATTTTTTTTTTTTGGCTAAGGCAAAAACTTCCACATTTCGTGGACTCAACTTCTTGCACTTACCCAACTATTATATCTATTTAAGGGTTTTAGTTGAGATAAGAACATTTTGTTGTGTTGAAGGTTTCAAGGTTTGGAAGGGATTAATTTTTTGAGTAGAGTGACTCATTCGTTCTCCTAGTCTCTGGGTGTGTTCAATTTTTTTTTATCAAAGCCAAGTTCATTTGAAGAAGCCTAATAGCTTGAGGTAAAGATCTAGGATGGAACATGATGGTTCATACAAGGGTCCTAGGTTTGATGGGAATAATTATGCTTTCTCAAAACTGATAATTGAAGGACACATAAACTCCCTAGGCTTTGGTATTTTGAATTCAATCAAATATGGTTATATTGCTTCTACTACTCCTCCAACAGATCTTGCTAAAATAATTTATATGAATGCAATGTCAAAGCTAAGAAAGATCTCTTATGTGGATTGGTAGATTAAAATATTTTAAAGGTGATAAATTGTAGATTTTCTAAGGATGTATGGGAAAAACTTAGCAATGAACCACAAATTCTAGGGGAAAGGAGATTCCTTTCCACTTCTAGGGTTTTCACCTAAAAGGAGAGAGTTCTCTTTCACACTCTAAAACTTGGGGTTTCAATCAATATTAAGGGTTGAATGTGATTGAAGTAGCTATATGAAGTACTCTAAATTCATAAAACTAAAAAAGGAATGATTTATTGATGCTAATCCTAAGAAATGCAAAGTGCTGGAAAACACAGTGTTGTATGCAAGCATTAAACTAAATGACCTAGAAATGTAAACTTTAACAAAACAAAAAACTGGAAATGAAAGAGGTGAACTTGGAAGTGAATTGAAAACTGGAATGAAGATTGAAAATTCTACTGAATCTAAAATTTTGACCTATTGGGACACTTTCGCCAAGCTGGGCGACTTAGTCCCAGATCTGGAAAACTGCATTGGAGCTCATTTTAGCCAAATGGGTATCCAAATCTGTAGAAAAATCCAGAAAACATGTACAGTGGGACTAAGTCACCACTAATGGTGACTTAGTCCACTTTGGCTTTTCTAAAAGATTGAAAGTGGAAACATAAGCCCTCAGTCTGCACTTTCTACTCCTCTAGGTATCCGGTTTTGAAACTCTAGTTTTCGACACTGTAAGAGACTTTTTGTAGATATTTTTCCCTAGCCAATAAGGAGGTGTCTTGAATAAGCTTTCAATCCATTCTTCAATGATCTCCAAGCCTTGAATGTACCTAAATCTACAAACACACAAGGAAAGAAAGAGAGAATGTTGATTGTTAGGGAATGGGTAAAACCCCTTTTAGGTAATTAAACCAAAATGATGAAATAATGTAATGAAGCATGAAACAATGGAGTTAGTACCTTTCCATGATGATTGATATTGAGTTGTTACAACAATGGAGGAAGATTCAATCCTTGAATACTTCAGAAAGATGTCTTGATGACTTAGAATACTCAAACCCTAGCTTGCTTGAGAAGAATGAGAGATGAGTGATTGAGAAGATTGATTGCATGAATGGAATATAATTTTTAGGAGAGAAAAAATGAGGGGAAAACCCTTTATTTATACATTTTGTGCCCTAATTTCTTGAAAATAACACATCAAACGCCGACTTTAGGGTTTAGGAGACAATATCTTGCTAGAATTTTGATTTAATTTTTATTTTTAAGCCAAATGGGACTAAGTTGCCCAAGGTGGAGACTTAGTCCACTTGGAAAATTTCAAGTGGATGTTTGGGAATTAAAATGTGATTAATGATGCTTAATGGGACTGTCTTCCGAAACACACTTAAGTAGGACCTATAAGTGCATTAGGGGGTCATTTTAACATAAGAAAGAATCAAATTTTTGATGAAAATCCTAGGAAAGTGTGAGAGTTTGTTACAAATCCTTACAACACTTTGGAATAAGGCTTGGAAATGGGTTATTTAGGGGCTAAGATGCCAAAAATATGATCAAATTAGGCACAAAATTGTCCTTTTCTTCAAAGGTATACAATTTTTGGCAACACAAGCAATATCTATGAAGGTGATACAAAAGTGAAGAAAGCTAAGATGCATATATTTAAAAGTAGATTTGAGACTCTAAAGATGAAAATAGATGAAAATATTATAAGTTACATGCTTTAGGTACAAGAAGTTGTCTCTAGCATCACTGGTCTTGGTGGAGAAGTAAAAGAAAGTGAGATTGTGAAGAAGGTTCTGAGATCTCTCCCCAAGTCTTATAGTCATAATGTGTCTTCCATTGAATAATATAAAGACTTGGATCGATACTTTGTTGATGAAATGTTTGGTTCTCTTACTGCCTTTAAAATGAGAGAGTTTGATCAAGATGTTCCAAAGAAGGAAGTTTCATTTAAAGCTAATAAAAATATTGAAGATGAAGTTGCTAATCAAAATGATGAACTTAATTAAGTTGAAGCTAATTTTGTAATATTGTAGAAAGGAATTGGAAAGTACAAAGGTAAGTTACCTTTCAAATGTTTCAATTATCAAATAATTATTCATTTTGCATCTAAATATCCTTATAAAGAATAAGATGATAGTAATAAAAGAGATAAGGCTAAAAAGAGTCTCTACTCCAAATAAGCAGTGGTTCCTCTAAATATGAGGAGAATGATTCAAATGATGAAACCCTCTTTATGGCCTTTAATGCTACTAACAGAAAAAAGATTGAAAAATTTAAGGAATCCAGTTCCTTGAGTGATGAGGACATGTTGTCTTATGAATGGATCTAGAATCAATGGAACCTAAAGATTGGGACTTCAATTTAGATGATTGGGAAATAGGTCTTGAAGGAAAACTTCAATTTTCTTTGAAATACATGAATGAAGAAAGACACTAAACCATAAATATGAGATTTTTCTTGAAAAATTAAAGGAAGAAAATGACAAATTGAAAGCCAAAGTAGAAGAAGGTAAAAGTTGTGAAAAAAAACTAAAAAGGGTAGCACATATAATAAAGGTTGAATAAGGCA
The DNA here is from genome assembly GCA_007115665.2 of Sequoiadendron giganteum. Lineage (NCBI taxonomy): Eukaryota > Viridiplantae > Streptophyta > Pinopsida > Cupressales > Cupressaceae > Sequoiadendron > Sequoiadendron giganteum. The sequence goes on along the minus strand of VCHN02003060.1, from coordinate 5,181 downwards.
ACGGGATTGAAGATTGCTTGAATGTCAAACTCAATAACAAGGACGCTGAATGTCTAAATCTTGAAGAATAGATTGCCACTTTGAGGAATACCTTGAAAAGAGAGAGAACAATTTGACAAAGGAAACAAATCTCGTCCTAAGGATAGCTCAAAATCAATTGAAAGGCCTAAAATAAAGGATAAAGCTTGTATTGAAGACTCTAAGAATAATGGATCCGGAGATGAAAAGAATGTTCAAAATGGAAAGAAAGAAGATGGATTCATCCCTATTTGAAAACAAAAGAAGGATTCATAAGTCCTCCATTTTCAAGATAATATGCAACTACTAGGTTCAATCATTCCTTTCAAGGTTACTATTCTTCTTACAATAAATTTGGGCATAAGGTTGTTGATTGTATAACTAGACAAAGAAGAAATGATAACATGGGTAGAAGATCATTATACCTTAAAGAAACAATACTGTCTTATTTCGTGGTTATTTCTATGCTTGCAAAAACTATGGTCACAAGGCTAATGACTGCAAATCTAAGGTGAAGAGGAACAACTTTTTTCCAGAGCATAACATTGTGTGTTAAAAATTCAATAAGATTAGACATAAGGAAAATCATTGCATGAGTGGCTTTTTGAAGCCACCTATCCAGAATCAAAAAAGGGATAAAACACTCTATCAAAAAAAGAAGGGAAATTAATTGAAATATCATGAGAAGAAGGATGATTCCACTCTTGTGCACTCTACACAAGATTTCAAGAAAATTGAGATAGTGCATTATCTAAGGGGGAGATTTGTTGAACACATAAAATACTGAGAGGGGGGGTGAATTAGTATTCTATTAAACCATCCAATTTTCAAAGAATACTTAACAATTATAAGGAATGAGAGCATAAAAAATCTATAACACACACAACACATGAACACCAATATTTTTAGGTGGGAAACCCAAGCTAGGAAAAACACGGTGATGATTAACTCACAATATGTCATAACACACTTTGATCAACTCAAAATGCAAGTCTCTACTCTGCTCTGTATTCACACACCTTTTCTCAACACTCATAGCTTATTCACATGATTCTACCATCACTTCTTGAATTTAGATCACATATTCATCAAAATCCTTATCTTCCTCAACTCAAATCAACCTTGTATATATATTGAATTCCATCACAAACATCAATTAGGTTGGCCTAATTAGATGTAGCATTAAATTATATAAAACATGCCTTTTTGGAACCCAATTCAAACCAAAATTGTCTTTGCACCTAAAACATAAGCAATATAGGTCATCATGGACCTATAAAACTCCCTTTTTCATTCACATCATATATTTAATCTTCATAACTCTTATCCTACGTCAAGCCAACCGAGCGTAGAAACAAAAAGTAAAATACTCAATTGATCATGACCATAGGATGTGGACTACAAAATGTCACTCCAACTAGAAAATAAATGTATTGATACCTATAAATATTCTCCCAAAACTGCAATACCTAACTCAACTCTATGGAGGAATGTGGACTAGTTAGGTAATAGTGAGCACACATAAAACTATGTAAAACCATATCTGTTTAACTTATGTTACTTGTAACTTTTGAACCAGTTATCCAAAACAACTAAAATTATGAGTTAAGATGCCAATGACATCCATGAACAACATACTAGAATCACATAAGTATATTTGGCAGGCCGTACAGATGCAAACCAAAATATTAGAGGGCACTATGTGTTGAACCTACCAATGTAGACACTTAGTCAAAAAAGATCTTTGCAATTTTTTTTTTGTATACATCCATCATGTAATGTTGACATCAATGACAACTCATTAATGAAAAATTTCTTCATTCTTTCAACAATTCCCTCTTTTTCATTGATTGCAACATGTGCCGAAACAAAACATTTCTCCACAAGTATCTCTCTACAAGTATCTCTCCCTCTTTGACATCAAGGGAAAAGGGTGTTCCCCTCAAGACATATTTACAAACTGAACTAGCTCCGCCTTAGGAATCTAACCAAAAACTCTTGATACATCTGCATATGTACAACAAATCTGAAAACATAAAAAAACTATTTAAGATATATAAAAATAGAAATGGTCAACCAGAAGATGTTGACCATTGAAGATTTTGAAAAATGAATTGCCAAGAAGATTTTCCTTGTTCCCATTTCTTATTTGTTGTTGTAAGCACTTTTTGTAGAGATTCAAGCTCTATCAATGTTTCCCTTCCTTCTTCTATAGTACGGGGTGTAAGATTTGTCTTTGAGACTTTGTAGGAACTAGCAAGGGAACTTGAGATTGGTTTGTGCTCTATTTTTACCAAGTCCCTAAGCTTTGCAAGCTGCTTGATAATCTCTTCCTTCTAGTTCTACAAAGTGAAGAATTTTTCATGCAAGTCCACTATAGTAGTCTAGGTCTTATCATTTCTTCCCAATGTCGGATCATAAGATTTTGATGCATTATCTATTTGAGACTCAATCGATTTTGTTTCATCTTTTATCCCTTATGTGGCATCTGGCCAGTTCATGCAATACAAACATAGTGTTTTTGCATCATGCTCGTAGACTAGTACTTCGTTCAAGAATTCTTAAACTTTTGTATGTGCAAATGCACATTTTTTTATGATATCCATCAAATTCTTCTATTTAATCCTTGATTTAACCTCTTTTTTTTCTTGTCTTTTCAATCCAGAGGCATATTCCCTAAAGGATTCAAATAGAAATTTGAAATTTTCCACCATAGTGATGCACCTGTGAGGTGTCTAATTATGCTGATTAGGCCTATTTTTCAAAGCAACATGCCTTTAAACCTATCATAGGACCAGGAAACCTTGGTGCAGCAATTCATATGCCTTCAAACCTCCAAAATCACAAAAATATTCCATTGGTACGGACAAATACATGCCAAACTTGAAAAACCTTGTTTTAGGCACAATTCATGAGGGTTTATTGAAAATATGGGTTCCAAGACATATCATAAAATTCCAATACATTAGACCTTCATAAAATGACCTGCAAAAACTCAAAACACTATCACATATAGAGTTCCAATCATATTTTTCCAAAACCTTACTTTAGTTCCTCAATTTCACTTGGAAAACTCATGAAAACACCCTAAGGCATCCCCCTAAAACCATACAACTTGTATTTTATGCTTCCCAAACCATTGGTACATCTAAAATTCCATGAAATAAGTCATTCCACCGAGTTACAGGGCTGGACAGCAAGTGGAATGACTAGAACATCATTTTTTTACACCAATCAAACCCTCAAATTAGTTAGAAACAGGCAGTCCCAGAAAAATGAAGAGATCTCTCTCAAAAATCAATATTAGAACCTCTAATTGGATTCAGATGAAAGCTATTTCATTCCCCTACAAGATGATATAAGTCTCAGATCATATGGTGATGGTACAGATCCGTATAATGCTTGCAAAGTTCAGGAAAACAGGAAAAACATGGGATTTGAGACCACCCGGTAGTAAAACGGGGATATCTCACTCAATTCTCAATGAAATCACACCATTCCAACGCCAAAAGAAAGGTTATTTAATTATCTATCCAACCATAATAGGCTTGTAGTGTAAAAAAATATGTACAGGTCGTACAATGCACGGGATCAGCAATTTCTTAATGGAAAACACAAAAAAACAGCAAACTTCTTATTAGAAACTCATTCCAAACTTCTCCAACAGCCTCAATTCGAGATATTACAACAATATATCATGTAATAACATCCAAACCACCCCTTGAACCGACCAACTACCATAACCACCTTTTGTTAGAGTCTAAGATGACAATTTTTGCCAATTTTGCTCTTAATCACTACCCCATTACAACTTGATCAACTTGATTTTGCAAATACCACCTAACTAACCTATTAAGCCCTCCAATACATTTAAAATGCTCATTGAGACCTTATTTAACATGGAATAAGACCCTACTCCCCATATCCCTTAAAACTCATGATTTCACATGGCCTTGGCATTATGAATCAAACTGACAAATTCAACTAAATGATTCAAAACCTTTTCAAATTACATTATGACTGGTCCCTTAGACCTTATTAAGCATAAATGAACACAAGACACACCTAGCTATCAACTTAGACTTCACAAGGTGTAGGTGCTCTTGCACCATACACCCCCCCATAAAAAAGACTCTTGCCCCAAGAGTGGAAACTGGTTCTTGGCCTTCTCATTGCTGCTTCAAGCATCTTCAGACCTGGTACTGATCTCTTTAGTCCTGGATCAAAATTTGGTGTTGTTCTATGCCTTAGACCTGCAGATAAACAAACATTAGAATCATATAAACCTGCTCTCTTCCTTGCTCCACCCATACATGGATAGCTCCTCACCATTCCTTGCACATTCTGCCTTACTGGCTCTGTGATCAGACTTGCATGCCTCTGCTTAATTTGTTCCTTTTGTAATGCCCCTAGACCTGCCATGTCACCATCCTCTTGTGCCCCTGCACTAACAACTCTATCCTCTTTTGCATTACCAAATTTCACTTGGCTTGCAGCAACCTTCATAGTAATGGGACACACCATAGTCCCAACAACAATTTCACCCTGTCCTTCATACTCCTTTGCACACTTATCACTTACCTTGATCAAATCAGACTTAGCCTTGAGTTCTCTCGTTGCCCCTTGCAAAAACAAACTCCATACTGTCTTAACATCATTTGTGGGTGCCTTCCTTGCTGTCACAACACCACTAATCTGTTCTAAACCTGCAACCATATCAGACTTACTGTCCTCAGGCCTTAAAGGCTCCTTCTTGCCAAACAACACTACCTTAGACTTACCCTTATCCCTTACACTTGTTTTCAAGGGAAGCAACTTAAAAGTTTTGTCCTCCTTCTTGATGGTGTATGTGTTCTCCCAGCCATCATATATAGCCCTCCTATCAAATTGCCAAGGCCTCCCTAAGAGCACATGACAACAATCCATTGGCAAAATATCACATAGAACCCTATCCTTATACTCTCCAATCTGAAAATCAACATATGCTTGCTCTTTTACCACCAAAGTTTGATTATCATTGACCCAAGAAACTCTATAAGGTGATTCATGAGGCAACTTTTTTAAACTCAACTTATCCACCATCTCCCTAGACACTAGATTATCTTGAGAACCAGAATCAATGACAACTTGACACACTTTACCTTTGCTTTTGCATGTAGTTCT
>VCHN02000870.1:0-28412 GCA_007115665.2 Sequoiadendron giganteum | reverse complement strand
AATTGATTTTTGGAGTTAATCGGATCGGTCTCTCTATTGGAGTGGACCCGAAGACGTAGTCACGTTTGTGTCGAACTCCGTAATCAAACGCTGCTTGCATCTCTTTCTCCATTCTTTTCTCTCATTCTGTTGTTATCACCTTGTCATTTTAATTATTTCCATAAGTTAATTTTGATATTATTAACTTGGAATAATCATTGTAAAAGTTAAGCATTTAAATACTGCAATCTAGTCTAGATCCTATACAGATCAAGTGGTATTAGAGCTCAGTTGACTATTATTGCAGTTGTTTTCTTGAATGCTAACGAGATCCAGGATTCAGAAGGGTGAAGGCAAGCTTGAAGAATTTAATCCTGAGATTGGGAAGCGTAGAACATTTCTGAAGATGTCTGTGTCTGGAATGGAGGTTCCTGAAGAAATCAGTGAGCAGGAATTTCGAAGAGCATTCCTTGAGATGAAGGCTAAGGTGGACATTCTTTTCCAAGAAAGACAAGAACGGAAAGAACGTGAAGGAGGTTCGTCAAAGCAAGAAGATCACAAAGACAAGAAAGGGAAACATCATGGAGATGGTGACAAGCAACCAGATCCACCCTCTTCTTCTTCTCCTCCCTCTTCTCCTTCTTCTCCATCTTCTCCTCATTCTATTTCTTCTAATCCTTTCAAGAGTGGGAATAAGCCTAAAATTAAATTGGATGTAAAATTTGATTTACCAAAGTATTGTGGTGAACTTAATGCTGAAAAATTGGATGATTGGATTCAGCAAGTAGAAGTCTACTGTAGAGGCCAGAACCTATTAGATGATGTTGATAGGATCCAATTAGCTACTCTTCGGTTAGGAGGTACAGCTTTAACCTGGTGGGAGAGTAAGACTAAGGCAGAAATTTCACAACATGGTAGAGTCAATTTATCTTGGGCAGAATTTGTTAATACTCTTAAAAAGCAGTTTTATCCCCTAGGACATATGCAACAGTTAATGATGGACTGGCAAATGTTTAGGCAAGGGAAAGGTCAAACTGTCCAAGAGTACACCCATGAATTTAGGAAAAGGGCTATTGCTTTGAATGCTCCTTTGTACACCCAAGATACCTTGTTAAAGTACATAGGAGGTCTTCATTCATATCTTAGACATTCCATTTTGGTATTGAACCCTTGTAATTTGGATGAAGTGTCTGTTCAAGCTACACACTTAGAGTCAAGGGGAAAGGGTTCTTTCATTGATAATGATAACTCTATAAAGAAATCTTCTAAGGTTGCAGAGACAGGGAAAGGAAAGAAGGCAGCTACAATTAAGAAGGATGACAAGCTTTCTTGCTCTCATTGTGACAGGAAGGGTCATGATGAAGATCATTGTTGGAAGTTGCATCCCGAATTGAAGCCTAAGTGGGCTCAAAGACGTAATCAGAAACAAAAAGGTAAGGAGAAAGCCATGAATGTTGTTATGGATCTTGGTTCAGATTCAGATGATGAGACTAAGATAACAACGATGGGTCTAAAAGGTAAAGCTCATATTTCTGGTGTTTTTGTTGCTAGTTGTGCTTCTACTTCTACAGTTAATGATTTCTCTGAAGATGTGAAAAGGAATGAGCTGTTTCATTTAAGGGTTGTTGCTAAGAATAGTAAAATTGATGCACTCACAGATAGTGGTTCTCAAGTTAATCTGATTTCAGAAAGTGTTGTAAAGAACTTGGGATTGAAAACAACATTGCATAAGAAACCTTATCCACTAGGCTGGATTTGTGAAAATGATAAGTTGCAAGTAACAAGACAATGCACTTTAAAATTCACAATCACTAGTAAGTTTGTGGATGAAGTACAGTTTGATGTGGTTCCACTAGATATCTGTGGGATAGTGCTTGGTAGCCCTTATTTATATGACAGGAAAGCTATTTTCTACAGGGAAAAGAATCATTATCACTTGTTTAAAGATGGCATTCAGTATATTGTACATTCTCACAGGATTAAGACTGATCGTTCTTTTGCAAACACAGGGCAATTAAAGAGGGTAATTAATGCAAGTAAAGAGTTAACTCTTATGTCTGTCAGTACAGGTGGTTCTACACTTGAACTTGGAGTAGCTAACCAGGATCAGATGTTGCAGGATGCACTTGCAGTACAGCATGAGAAAAGGATGCTTGAAAGCATTGATGAATCCTTGGGTAAAAATGTTACTGTTGTGAAGGATCGAAGTGTTGTTGACTTATTCTCTTTCATTTCTGCATTATTGTTCAGCTTGATGCTAGTCAATATTTTTTGGTTAGTGGCTATGACAGTTGATGTAGAAGCTTATGGAAGCGATAGAATAATGTTTATGTTCAACAATATGTTTGCAGTCTTCATTGTGCTTGTGAGCCAGGTATGCAAATGTACAGAAGATACAGGACAAGTGGGGAGGCCAAGTCCTCACTTAATGTCAGAATGAATGTCACTTTTGGAGGTCCAAAAGGTCTTCAGTGGGGAGGCCTGATCCGGTGGATATTTTCAGTGAAAATTGAAGTGTCTCATTTCTCTCCAGAATCAGCACCATCAGAAAGAGCTCGACGTCCTGATTCCAATGCAACTCGAACGGAGCGAAAAGGAGTCCGTTTGTGCAAGTTATGGCCAGTCAAACCTTGGGTCAAACTGGAATCAGAGGGCGTCCAGGGAGCGGAAAAAATGATGTCATCAAAAGTTGTCGAAGTTGGCATCATTGCGAAGAGCCCGTCGCAAGCTTTCCAACAGTGTTCATTTCGTCGAAATCCGACATCGGAGGCTCAAGATACAACTGGTCAAAGTTTCAGGTTGACTTGGTGGACTAAAGGTACAATGATGACATCATCATCCATACAAGATGATGTCAGCATCTGTGCAGATCAAAATAGACCAATCCGCGATTGACATGTGTCATTCATACGATGATGTCGACATCCACGTGGCAACACAGTCATCGGTCCAGTCGGCAGTCCGTACCCCAGTCAGTAGGCCACGTCATCGTCTAGTCAGCAGGCCACGTCAGCATGACACGTTGGCTTCCACATCAGCATCCAGTTGGCAGACACGTCAGTAGCCTCGTCACCAGTTGGATTGCACGTCATCGTTGTCAGCTAATGAAAAGCTGCCATGTGGCACCCTCCTGGTGCGGCACGTGGCCCTTCTCTCTCCTCTTCCTGTCGGCGGTCATGAATTTGTTTCAACAAAATTTTGTTGTGTTTCGAACCCACAACCTCCAATTAGCCGAAACCGTCGGTCACCGTTGCATCAAACATAGCCGTCAGTTATAGCTATGGAGCGGTTTCCTTTTATTGCTTACTGATTTTGTTATTTGTTATAAAACGTGGCCGGCGGGGGTGGAACCGCCGACCACAGTTGTAACAAAAAATTCATTCACCGGTAGACCACCAGCGACTCCTGAAATATAATAGGAGTTAGTTTGGTTTTGTTAATGTTTTGTTGGCCGAGCCTTAACCAAAAGGCATTTTAAGCCATAAACATTTAAAACTACCTCTAACAATCTAAACCAAAAGCTAAATGAGGAGTTGTACGAGCTGTTAGAGGGGGTTGAACATTAATTTTGGTGGTTAAGCCTAATTAGGCTAATTTTATGTATAAAAGGGGGTGTGAAGTGAGAGTGGAATCAAGTTTTCTTTCAGGTGACGAAGTCTTGAAGCTGTGGAGATAATCGAAAGAGAGGTCTTGTAGAGATTCCATTCTTGCACGTCAGAGCGTTGTTATGCTGCCGAAGTGCTTGGAGAATGATTGTGGTGCTTTGTAATTGATTTTGGAGTTAATCGGATCGGTCTCTCTATTGGAGTGGACCCGGAGACGTAGTCACGTTTGTGACGAACTCCGTAATCAAACACTGTTTGCACTTCTCTTCTTCTCTCTCTTTCTTTCTCTCATTTCCTTCCTTTCTGTTATAATCACCTTGTTATTACTTGTCATTTTAATTATTTCCATAAGTTAATTTTGATATTATTAACTTGGAATAATCATTGTAAAAGTTAAGCATTTAAATACTGCAATCTAGTCTAGATCTATACTCGTGATCTTTCACTTTGAAGTAGTGGTCATCTTCCTTTAGGTCATCAAGGAACCGAGGCCTGTCCTCCCTCTCTGTGGCTGGGTAGCTGGAGTTCTCAGACAAATTGGTGTGTTGGGAATCCTTTGGTCAGTGTGATAGGAGGGGCCCTCCTCAATTTTTATTTTACCCTTCTCCTGAGGAGAAACACTGGGAGTCCCTTTTGGTTTCAAATTGATAACATCAGACCTTAGATAAATAATTTTTTCGCTGCCAGTTGAGGTCATCGTACTAGGTTTAGGGAGGGAACATGCTCTATGCTTGCTTTTGGATTTACCCTTCTTCTTATCTCTCACAGGGCACTCTTCCTCCCCCTCCATTTCGATATTCCATTCATCTTTATCTATATAACTATCACCCAACTCCTCCTTATCAGAAACAGAGTGTGGAGAAGGGATTTGATGGGAGATGGTCAGAATTGCTTTAAAGTGTTCATATACGAGAATGAGTAAACCCTCGTGGATAATTGGATAACTCACCGGATTAGACACATTGTCCCGAATATTCAAATTTAAAGAAGTTGAGAGATAGTAAGGAAGGGAAACCCTTACCTGGTGCCTGAAATGGTTCAGGAGCACAAAGTGATACACAAAAACTCTGGTGTATCTCCCATCCAATGTGATGTATTCCATTATCACCCTCAAAACCTCCCTCCACAGTAGCTTAATTTTAGTGGCATCATATCTGCTCTTGATCGCTCTAAGAAAATCCTCCCTTTCCTTGTCAATTCGAGGGAAATTCTTAACCACCTAGTCGGAGAGCTTCCTGTGTCCGTAGAACTTAAGTCCATCCATAGGCATCCCAGTAACATCAAATATTAGTTGTTCATAGATTGTCGCTTTCCTCCCAAAAATTTTAATCATTCCTTTATTCCAATCCTTTGCAAAGGCCCATGTAACCTCCTGATTCCTACCATGGAGCTTCTCCATATAGCCCGTAATGCCACCCTTCTCCAACACCCTCCACAATTTGTCATTGGTCTTCAACTCTTTGCATTTCACTAGTTCCAACCAATAATGATCACCACCCATTTTTTCTGCAATGCAACCTTTCTTCAAAGACTCCATAATTCCTCTACAAATGAGTACAAAAATGCCCAGAAAGCATGCGAAGTAACAAAGTTTAATTAGGCAATTAATTCTGTGGTACTCCATCCATTGATGAAAAATGATGAAACATCAGTTCCAAGACTACTTAGAAAAACACACCTTCACCTTAATCATTATTTGGAGAGGGAAATTGAACCTTCCCATGGGTTTGATCATACTTAATTAAGGTCGTGATGTCAACCTCTAAGCCATCACTCCTTTGCCATGTAACTTTATTATTAGCCTTAATCTCGATATTTGTGAAGTAATCCGCCACTGTATTGATATCCCTATAGACATGGGTGAAAAAGTGGTTCTCAAAGGAATTAATGATTTCTTTGGACAAATTAATCCAATTCTCTATGGTCTAGGAAGGTTTTTGAGACCCCTTTATACATTGGATAATATTATTAGAATCCCCTTCAATCCACACATTTTTTAGCTTCAACTGCCTAGCAAGGTTAAGGACTTGGTAGGCCCCTATGGATTCAACAAGGTGGTTGGTCTGGGTTCCCAAGGGGAGCGCCACTGCTGAAATGAAGTTTCCATTCTCATCCCTAATCAATCCCCCACACCCAAAAAGCCCAGGATTACCCTTGGCCGCCTCGTCAAAGTTGATTTTTACCCATCTAGGGGGAGGGAGTCTCCAATAGATTCCTTCCCTAGGCCTCTTAATAGGTTTGAGAACATGAGACACATCAACCTTAATCATCCATGCCTCAACAACTCTGAGATCATAGTCTTGACATATGTTCTTCCCTTTAACCTTCACATTACAATTTAACAAGTTGAAATTCTCTCCCAGTGCTCTAATAATTTTCTCAATGACCACCTCCTTTGAGAGGGTAGAGTCCCTAAAAATTATATTTTTGTGCTCCTTCCAGACTCTCCACATAATGTGCAGAAATATATATTTCCAAAGCAGGTTCAACACTTGATTTTTTGAAGGCACCTTCCATTGACAATAGAAATTCTAGATAGATCCAGGAAAAAACCAATTAAGATTCCACATCTGCAATATCCTACACCAGATGTTATAAACAAAGGGACAATGAAGAAACAAATGTGAAGCACTTTCAACATCTGCACAACAAAGATAACATCTGTTAGGAAAGGAAAAATCATACTTACAAAGATTATCATTAGTCAAGATTTTATTCTGGAGTAGGATCCAAAAAAATATATTGATTTTGGGGTAAGGTTAGGCACCCATGCCTTCGCCCAAATAGGAGGGGAGGAAGTAAAGTAGCAAGAAGCAAAGGCTGAGGAAATAAAAAATCCCAGAAGGAGAAAATTTATAAATCATAAGATCCCCCTTACCCCTCGGGTTCAACACAACATAATTAAGGATATTCTGCATGGGTGAAAGGTCTGGGCTGATTAAAGAAAAAAAAACCCACTAGTCCGTCCTCCAATAGTCCCCAACAAAAATACCAAATCTAGCTTTACACTCCTCCATGTGGTTCCTGAAGGCCAGTATATCAAAAAAAGGTTCATTCCCAACCCAATTGTCTTCCTAGAACAAATTTTTTATACCATCTCCAGGCTTCCACATCACACCTTTCCCAGCAAGGTCCCTAGCCTTAATAACATTATTCCATAGAGAAGAGCTGGAAGGGAGGTAAAAAGAATTTAGGAATTCTTTAAAAGAAGCAACACCTCGTAAGTATTTTCTATGCCATATGTAATTCCATTCCCGAAGATCAGAGAAGGTTCACCAAACTTGCTTAGCCAAAAGGGCTTTGTTAAACACTTTCAAACATCACAAACCCAGACCCCCATAGTTCTTGGGATTACACACGCTCTCCCATGCAACCAAAGTAACATGCTTCTTTTTCTCAACACTCAACCAAAGAAAGTGTTTCTACATCTTGTCAACATTTTCTACATATTTGGAAGGGATTTTGAACATGCTTAAGGCATAAACCAACAAATTTTGCAAAGAGGATTTAAGGAACACTTTTCCAGCCTGACTAAGGAGGGCCCCTTTCCATCCAACCAACTTGCGATTGAACCGATCCACAAGAGAGGTCTAGAAATAATCAGGAGGTTTAGATGCCAATGGAAGACCGAAATAAATTGAGGGAAGAGAATTGATTTCACAACCAAGGATTTCAACAATCTTCCTTTGCCTACGTTCAAGGGTATTAAATAAAAAGATGGAGATTTTCCCCCTATTAATTTTTTGGCCAAAGGCACCTTCATACATCAAAAGGGAATTCTTTAAAACTCTAGCTTCTCCAACAGTGGCACTCCCCATGAGAATAGTGTCATCAAAAAATTGTTGATGAGAACACACAATGTTAGTTGAAGAAGGTCTTAACCCTTTTAGACAACCTTCATCAACCTTTCTAAGAAGAAACCTGCCAAAAATTTCTGCCAAAAGGGTAAAGAGGATAGGCGATATAGGATCACCTTGTCTCATTCCTCTAGTAACTTTTCAAAAATGGGAAGGAGATCTGTTACCAATAATAGCAATGCTGGTGGTAGAAATCATTTCGTTTATCAATTGCACAAATCTTTTAGAAAACCCAAAAGCTCTTAAAATCTTTAGCAAAAGATCCCAATCCACTTTATCATAGGCCTTTGACATATCCAACTTGAGAAGGAAACCTTGACTCTTGGACACCTCAAGAGAATGGATATTCTCATGGACCGTGATAATGGAGTCCAAAATCTATCTTCCAGGGACGAACCCATTTTGCTGAGGGGAAATGAGCAGTGAGAGAACACCCAGTAGCCTAGTAGTCACAACTTTAGAAATGATTTTATACAAGGAATTGCATAGGCTTATAGGATGGAAAAACTCAAAAGTGTCTGCACCTGGGAGCTCAGGAATTAGAACAATAAAGGTAGCATTAAGCTCCTTTAATAATCCTCTAGACCCAAAAATTTTTTTAACAGCATTTGTAACATCCTCAGTCACAATCTCCCAAAAGACTTGGAAAACTAACATAGGGAAGCTGTTAGGGCTAGGGGATTTCTTACCCTCAAATGAGATCACAACCTTTCTAACTTCATCCATTGAAGGGATGACAGTCAGAGCTTTATTATGATCCTCATTCAGAATATTAGTAATTACTTCAATGAGGTTCTGTTGAGCGTTCACATCCAACCTTCCATCATTAGATAACAAGTTCTCAAAAAATGAATTGCTTCACTCCTTATCTCTTCCTCCTTCTCAATTCTTATACCATTCTTCATTATATGAGTTATACGATTGGTCGCCCTATACTTCATAGTAGTCATATGGAAAAACCTAGTATTTTTATCTCTAGATGACAACCAAACTGACCTAGATCTTTGTTTCCAGAATTATTCTTCCTTAGAGATAATATCATGATACTTAGTAAGGATTTCATTCTCTTTGGGAAGAATATCTCCCTCATAACCATCTTTCTGAATCTTGTCCTGGATATCCTTGAGCTCCATCTGGATAGAAAATTTGCAAGCAAATAAATCACTGAAAACTTCTCTATTCCAATGCCTAGCATTCATTTTAACCTCACTCAACTTCTTAGCCACACAAAATTTAGTAGTACCATCAACCTTTATGTTCCAAAAATAAAAGATGCATCTTGAGAGTTGAAGGTGAGACAATGACATTTTTTCAAATCTAAAGGGAAAGTTTCTCTTACCAGAGACAAAATCAGCCACAAAGCTAATAGGGTAATGATCTGAACGAATCCTTGAGAAAGCAGTTAGAGTACAAAAATAAGCCTTCAACTAGTTATCCAAAATTAAAGCCGTGTCAAGCTAAACTTGGATGAGATCAGACCCCGCCCTCCTATTGGTCCAAGTGAATAAAGCCCCCTTTAGATCCACCTTAAGTAAATACTGAGAATTAGTAAAATCCATCAAATCTAATTTACTATCCATCTAAATCTGGGACCCTCTGAACTTTTTTGACTCAAGCAAAGGAGTATTGAAGTATCCTATTATATTCTAGTTCTCATCGGAGAAGCTAAGTATGAAAGCTTCTAGTCTTTTCCAAAAATTCCTTCTCGCAGTTCTACTATTGGGAGCATATATATTAGATAAGATCCAGGTAAAACCATCCCTAATGTGCCTGAATCTAGTCGCCACATGGTTGGTGTCATCCCAAATTAGAGTACCTTGAATATGATCTTGGTTCCAAAATGTTGCAAGCCCTCCAGAGGTCCCCTCTGAGCTCCTTCCCTGAACTCCATTATACTTAAAGATTTTAATTTTCTCCACCTTTTCCTTAGGCATTTTTATTTCTTGAATGATAAGAATATCAGGCTTATGATCCCTAGCAAAATTATGCAAAATTTATTGTTTATGGGAGCTATTTAGCCCCCTAATATTGCAAGACAAATACTTCATTTTCTTGATGGGGTACTAATCCGACAGATCTCTAGAATAGTTCTTTGAACCTTGTTTGCAATGTTTTGGATGGATTCCTTCTCCCTGTGCCATCTTGTTGATTTTCTACCCGAACCTCTCTAGGCTCGACAATCTGCTTTCAATTTGTTTCTCGTATAAACCCCCAAAGTTACTCCCTTTTTTATTCTTTTTCTTCTCAACCTTTGTGAATGAGCTATCCTCCTCAAGGTCTAGATCCTCTAGACCCATGAAATATTTCCCATCCATAAAATCATCTCCTATAGCTTCATTAATAATCGAGGAAAACCTCGAGTCATTCCTGTCTTGTTGGTTTCCTCCAAACTCTGAAAAGTATCCTTCACTTCCATTAGGGTGCTATGAAGACTGTCCCTAAGAGATAAAGAAGAAGTCTTCTCCTCCATCGCCTTAGAGATCTTATCATCACTTACTCTACTTCCCACCTTTTGACCATTACAAGAATTCTTCCCCTCATCTCCAAATAAATTGTCTGGGTGCTTCTTTTCTACCTTCAAGCTATCATCCAACTTTTCCATGCTCTCTACCTCTTCCTTTTCTTCCTTACCCTGGGACCTTTTGGTACTCAAATACTTGGATTCATTACACTGACCACATATGACATTGTCCTCAACATTCCCAGTCATAGGGACTCCAACATTTCTATCCTCCAAGTTGGAGTTCTTATTGTTCCTATTCTTCTCCTGACCCACCTCTGATATTTTCAACTCATCCTTGTTCCCTTCCTCCAGGGGTTTGTCCATTACTTTCACCTTCCATATTTTGGTCTCTTTATTACTTGACTTGGCTTCTGGTTTAGAGACACTATTTGGGCACTTCTTGGCCCAATTCCTTGCTTTTTACAATTAAAACACACAAAGGGGAGAGTTTCAAACTCTATTGTTTGAACCCATTTCCCCAGCTTCGATACAATCTCTATAGAATATGGTAAATTAGTAGATTGAGTAATACCCACACAAATCCTAGCAAAAATAACCCTTTTCCTGGCTGAGGTCATGGTGTCTATGGATAGGATTTCCCCAAAAGAGTTTTCTATTCCCCAAAAAACATCCTCATTCCAAAACTCCATGGGAAGGCCTGGTAAATGAACCCACACTGACAACTTCAAAAGAAGAATCCAAGAAATCCATTTTCGGGGACCACTTCTTGATAGCCAAGGATGACTTGCCAATGAACCAGGGGCCACCACACAACACTGAAATCTTATCCTCTTTGCAGTAGAAAGAAAAAGATAAAAACCCTTTGGGCAAGGCTACAACCTCAATTTGACCTTTAGCTCTCCACTTCTTTCTAACAAAGTCCCTCACCACTTCAATATTTGGCCTCAGACCCATAAATTTTCCCACTAGTGATGATGGCATTAAAGAAAAATTGTGGTCTATAACTAGATCAAGGATAAGAATAGCAAACGCCCAACTCGAAGGGGCCAAAATATTATTGACTAGAGGGAGGGAGGACTTACCAACAAGCTTGGTGTCAAATAGTGAAGACCATCTTCTTTTTGAATCCTCTCGAGCCTTGTCCCCCACCTCCTTCTCCACTTCTAGGTTTCCCAAGGCCCTGGTCCCACCATCTCCTTCATTCAGAATAGGGCCAGAAAAATACTTACCTTCTAGGTCCCACCTATTTCCTAGGTCCCCCCACTTTCCTTGACCCCAATCCTTGAAAATAGCTCCCCCCTGCTCCTCACCTACGAGCTCCCCTGTCGCATCCTCAGAAGACCCTCCCCCAAGTGCAAAACCAGATGCCTTCCAACTAGACACCCGTTGTTGACCAATTTAAAATTCAAATCCTCTTTCCCACTCTCCCATCGCCGCAAGATGCTCTTAGCAGCTATTTACTTACATGTTTGTAACACCTTATTTCTAGGGTTTGGTGAGTTGCAACATTTTCTTTTGTTCATTCATCATTCTCCTTCCCTACTTATTTTCATTTCAAGGTTTAATTACCAACAAGGGGTTTGACCAGGGCAAACCCCTATTCTCTAACCCCACAACATTTTCCCCTATTCTTGTGTGTGATTTGTAGGGCTAGGTTGCATATTTGTGAAGAAGAAAAGTTGGAGAAAAATTATCAAGTCTCTAAAGTTGTTAAAGTTGTTATCAAGCCTTAGAGAAGCTTGGAGAAGACCTACAAGTTGTATTTTACATATTCAAATCAATAAACCAGTTAAAAAGAGCAGAGCAAATCGAGAGACACAAAATCCAATTTAGAACTTCTAAAAAAGAAGAAGTGGACTGATTCACCACTATTGGAAAATGAGTTCCACTATACAGGTTTGATCAAGGTTTTTGCAGATTTTGATACCCTTTTAGCTAGAACCTACTCGAGTTTATTTTACCTAAAACTGGACTGATTCACCCAACTTAGCAAATGAGTCCCAGTCAGCTTCAACCAAAAAACAATCAGTGATCAATACCTTCTTCAATATTCCAGGTGCACACTTTCAATCTCATAAATTTTTACTACATTTTATTCATCTTTCTAGGTCATTTTGTAGATCATATTGTGTTTTTTAACTCATTATCTTTTCCAAGTTTACACTTGGTGGTGAACCCCTCATTTAACATCATTCAATCCCTAGAGCAGTCCCTTTTCTAGATTTCAATCACCTTTGCATTGAAATCTCAAGGACATGTTCTTGAGTGAGAAGTGTGAAAATTGACCTCTCTCCTTTTAGGTCCAAAATCCTTGACGTGAAAGAGAGCCCCCCAATTTTCATTTTTTTCATTTTGGTGAACTTGCATTTAGAGCATCATAATTCTGATTTGGAGTGCATTTACATCCTAGGTTTAGCTTACAGTAACATTTCATTAGGTCTTGCATTAGTTAATTTACATTCTAGGGTTTCAATTTTGCATTAGTGAAAAGCTCATTTAGCTTGCATTATTGCACTTCATTTCATTGAAAATTAGTAAAATTCTACATTTGCATCTGAGATTTCCATTGAAAAACATAAAAATCATAAAATTCAATTCAAGAATTTTGAAAATTTTGAAAAATATCAGTACATGGACTGATTCGCCACCTTGGGTGAATCAATCCCTTTGGATATTTTTCCCTACATTTTTTGGAATTTATAGTTCATTTTCTAAGTTTTTGTTTGTTGTTTCTGCATTTCAATTTTACTTTCTAGAATTTCAGTTATAAGCATTTCATTCTTATTAGCTTATATTGTATTTGCAGTCGCCCCACATCTAGTAGCCTTTGCAAGAGTGTTTGGTGTCCATTGCTAATACCATAGTGAGAAGAAGTTTTAGACTCATGTCATCCCATGATAGCACAATCATTGTGTATCTTGGGTTATCTAGAGCTTCCACTCCTAGTATTGCCACTAGTACATTAAGCATGGATAACACCCTTAGCAACTCTTTGCCCTCTTGTAGCATGAAAGTTGAACCAAGGAATTATTATATCCTACAAGAAAACATAATCCACATTCATTAGGACCTAGTAAACTTACAACATCAAATAAGCCTTGAAAACATTTCAACTATTACAATTCCTACAATAGAAAACATTCACCGTATGCTTGAAAGTGAAGATGGCCTTGACCCTGTGAAAAACATAGTGAAAATATTTGGCAAGCATCTTCCCTCAACCACTAGTTGTCCTTTACCCACAAACAATATCCCAAGCCAAGAAGGAACTAAAATTCCTCCTCCCACAACAATAGCCTCAATCCCTACCTACACCCCTCCTCAAGTCACAACAACAATGTAACAAGGTAGTAATGTGATTCCTTCCTTTGGTATTCCTACTAGCATCCCTAGTTCCTATGTGGCATCACAAGTTATACCTCCTACCTTACCACCTATAATCATTCCATTCACTTATCCCACAAAAAAATACACTCCATTACCACTTTCACTTCCCTCTCATAACACAAGCAATGACCCTCTCATAACTCAACTTTTCCAAGCCATGTCATCCCTTCAAAAGAAAATCTCCACCATAAACTAAAATCCAAATGACCCACCCACATATTATGTCAAAAGCAATCAATTATCCTTGGAGATATTACGAACACCAATGCCACAAGGTGTAGAGGTGCTTAGATATGAGAAATATGGAGGGAAGGGAGATCCTTCTAACCATGTTAATGCCTAAACTGCCTTATGTAAAGACTTTCGCCTTGATGATAAACTATTGGCAAGGCTCTTTTCTAGGATCTTAAAAGATATTGCCTTGGAGTGGTCCTCTTCTTTACTAAATAACTCGATTCTTTCATTCGATGAACTTTTTGATGCATTTATAAACCATTTCCAAGTGCATATTGTGTGCTATTTAAAATAGTGGTGAAGTAATTAGTAAAACTTAACACACATCAATGAAGACGTTTTACATAAAAGGAATTGAAATAACAAATTGAATTGCTATGACTATCCTCTCAAATCATCTCATTTCTCTCTATTCTCAGTGATCCATCCATTCATGCTCTCAGATTTATGTATTGCACATGAATTTGCAAGATGGCAACCTAAGAAATGAGATGCTATATGGAATGTAAAGCTATATGCCTACATCTATGTTTTTGATATTTTTGATTCCAATGCTAGATGACATGATGAAATGCTGCTATATTCAAATGATGCTAAGATGATCATTGTGATAAAGATGAAATTATAAATGAAATGATATATGCAAAATGCAACAATTAAGATGTTGAAACTATAATTGCCATGATAACACTAATATGAACTAAAATGCCAAATGCTAAACTAAAATGCTCTCATTTTCTAATAAGATTTCTGCAGCATAAGTTTATGATCAAATCCTCCTTGAAAAGCTATAGAATTTCCTTCTATTTATATATTTTTCCAAGCTTGGGATGAGGTAGCAAAGATGGACAGTTAAGATTGTGACCCTGATACATCGATGGTGGAGCACAAAGAGGTTGGAGGAATTCATGGAGGCTGATCCATTTGGAAGAGAAAATATTCTAAGTGTCAAAGAGCATCAATTTAAGGAAGGAGACACGTGTGTCCAAGGAGGTTAGGAGGTTAGAAGAATATTTCTAATTTAGAAATTAGAAATAAAAGAAATTATGTGACATGTGATGATGTGGAGGGTGAGTTGGAGGAAGTTAGAGAAATATGGGACATGTGCCAAATTTGAATTAAAAATTCAAATTTAAATGAAGGAGGAAAATTAACTAAATGACAAATTATTTAATTCATGCATTTAATTAATTTAAGATGAAAATGATTTTTGAAATAGAAGAATTAAAGGACGAGCTATATAAATAAATTTATCGATCTATTTATATGAGTAGAGGAATTAGGATTGATTAATTAAATAACAAGTATTTAATTAATTTTTGCTATAGACCATTTTTATGTGCATACATTTGTCCCCTCTTTGCAGTGATGTGCGCAGACGCATTGCTTCAAAGAAAAAAAATTCAGATCGTGATGATAAAAATTTTGACATACCCCAGATGCTGATTTTTGTAGTGCTGATTGATCGATGCCCCCTTGGGGGATAAATTGGTGATTTTTTTGAATTTTAGGATATTTTTTGAATTTTTAGAAAATTTTGATGATTTTGAAGGTTTTAGCACGTTTCAACAATTTATCTCCCAAAAATAGGTGTGAAATATTCTCCAGTTGATGAATTTATGAATTTAGCCCCTTTTGGAAAATAAAATAAATCACTGCCACTTAATTACCTATCTTAATAACCCTTTTAATAGGTAAAAAGTGAAAAGTAATCTCATTTGTGCATTTACCATTTGAATATTTTTGAGTTTGAGCATGTTTGAGCATTCAGAGAAAAATGGTGATCCCAATCCAAACTCATCAGTTTGAGCATGTGAGGTGGCACAACCACTCGACAACATACAAATCTTCGATACAAAATTCGAAAAACCTCTCTTTGTGAATTTTGAAATGATTTTTCCTAGTTTTTTGAAATTTTAAAGTTTTACGCCAAAAGTTTTAGCGCATCGATAGGATAGAATAGCACTTAGGTCACCTATTTTAGCACATAGATTTGGGGATTTAGCACATCCATGAACCACTATAGTACATTAGTTTAGAGTTTTAGCGCATCGATGACTAGGTCTTAGACTAGATAAATTGCACATCCATGTGCTGGAGTAGCACATCTATATAATTGGTGCATCGATGGCCTGTTATGGCCCATCAGTGACAAACTTTGGTGCATTCATAGAATTAGCGCATATATGCACTATTGTGGCACATATATTAGGTTTTCTAGTGTATATTTGTTTTAGCGCATAGAAGCACTATTTTGGCACATCCATGCTAGAATTAAGAATTTGTGATTTTTCTCCTTGTTGTTGATAGTTTTCTGTCACGCCAACCTTTGAGTTGATGTTGATTGATGATGTTGATAGATTAGATGATGATTGATCTCATGATAGGAAATATTCAATGAATGATTGATGATGATTGACGACATGATAGTTTGATAGATTGACGTCATGATAGGTGAGTTACAGTTGATATATTGATAGGCTGATTGCTTGATTTGATCTCATGCTGATTTTGCAATTTTTTTGTTGATGATAGGAGACTGATTTAGGAGTATTGATGTCTCTTGAGCGATTCCTAAAGACATGGGATATGATCCCATAGCTGGTATAGGCTGACATGGATTTGATTGAGAGATGCAGATTGTATTACATTATTTATATGCCTTAGGTTAGGACTAACTAGCCATTAGTGACAACACTAGCAGAGAGGTGGCATAGCGACCACAATACTTTCCACTTGGCTACTGGCGAGATGACTATCACACCAGAGGATATGTACTAGATTCTTCAAATTCTCGTGGTTGGAGAGGTTATTGTGTATGATGCCACCGAACAGGGCGACACTAATACCTTACATAAAAAAACAACTCCAAATGTCAATAACCAAGTAGTTGTTGTGAAAACCTCAATACCCTTTAGCATCCAAAAAGAAAATTCACTCCCTTACCCAATACCCTTCATAATACCATGTCCCAACTCCTAAACCAACAAATGATTACCTTATTTCCCATCAAAAATCCTGAACCTAATAAGCCTTTACCCATTAGCTTTAAATAAAATTCTTATTGTCACTATCATCGACAAAATGGACATGACACAGACCATTGCAAGTGTCTTAAACATCTTGTGCAAGACCTCATTGGTTCTATTTGTTTATCCATTGGAGGTGTTAGCGATCAAGGCAATAAGTTAGTTTCCCCTCCGAACCAAAACTTGCAACTTTTCACCAATCCAATGTGAAAACATAGTATTTCATTTGTCAAAGCTAGCGAAACTCCAAAGAATAATGTGATGAATAATGATACAGATGATGAAAACAATGATTCTGTTCTAACTAATCTATTAATATCAATCCTATAAGGATGATAGACGTCATCCCTCATAAGGGCCAAACCAAGAGTCCTCTTGATATTTCTTTCTCCTCTAAGGATATAACTAAACATTTACCTGATGGTCCTCTCTACATCGATGGCCATATCTACGATATGACCACTAATGGGATACTAATAGATCCCACCTTTGGAGAGAATTTCATCACCAAGGAATTTATAATTTTGCATTAAATTTATCAAGATTAATATGAAAAACGAAAAGCATGGATCAAGACACACAATGGTTTTGCATGCCCTATAATTGGATCAATCACCTTACCATTGCAAATAGGACCAAAAAACATTAGATGTCATATTCTCCATCATCCCGCAGTCAAAGAAATTTTGTATGAAGCTAGGCAATGCATGGCTTCACTCCATCAAAGTTGTCCCTTTGGTTGTGCATAAATGGTGTAACTCCAAATTTTTGAATTGTGGAAGATGCTAACTGCTGCACAAGATTAAACATCAATTCTAATCTAAATAAAACAACAAAGAATGATAAGTTAGCATGATTAATCTAAACTAATAAAACTAGAATGATCTCACCGAATATGCAAATACTTCCTCGATTTATCTCAATTGCCCTTCTCCATCTTGCTGTATTGTTATTCTTGCCCTCAGATTTCTGTGTTTGAATGCAAGCATAACTTCGTCGAGTGTCTTAGCAAAATATCAAAGATTGTTTCTCTTCTCAAAAGTGTATAATGATTTCGGGAGGAGGAATAATGATAATGACAGGCCATTTTATAGATTTTGTGTTTTCAAATGATCGGCTCAGATTGAAAGAGAGATCGACGGATGAGATTGATGAATGCCATGCAATGAGTTATGTGACAGATAGAACGCAAGTTAGAACGTGAGTTCAACTGCAGGTAAAGACTAATTTTAGAACATGAGTTAGAACATGAGTTCCAATCTTCATCTTCAAAAATAAAAGAAATAGACTTTGTATGCAAAAGCCAAAGTTAGAAGTTGGAGAATAAATGCATGATAAATGCATGTGAATGCAAACTTGAGTTAGTTAATTAAATAAAGATATTTAATTAATAAATATAGATCATGCATATGAGTTGGAACTAGTTAATTGACTAGTTGTGACAGAGAGTTCTCTCATAGAGATAACTCAAGTCAGATGATAAGTGCATGTAAGAGATAACTGAATGTTGGAGGAATGTGACATAATTAATTAAATAATGAATTAAATGTTAAATTAATTCAACATTCGAAATATGAGACTTTTAATAAAATAAATAAAGTAATTTATTTAATTTGGCTATTGAAAAGTATAAAATGAATAATTAAATAATAAATATTTAATTATAGATGAAAAGGGGTTAAATGAATAATTAAATAAAGATATTTAATTATAGTTGGAAAAGTATGATAAAGGGGAATTAAATAATAAATTATTTAATTGATAGATAAAGGGGAAATAATTAATTAGTTTGCAACATAATTAAATAAATATGATTTATTTAATTAATTAAGTTGAATAAAGGATGATTATGAATTAATGAATTAATTAAAAAGGGTATTTAATTAATAGAGGAAATATGTGTTAGAAAGGAAATTAAATAAGTAACATTATTTAATCAAGACGACGGACCATAGAAAATTATGTTGAAATGTGTACTCGCAGGCCTAGACCAATTTTCGGTATCTACAGTTTGCCCCTCTTTGATACAATGTTGGTACAACGTTGTGTCAAAGAAAATATGCCCCGGTCGTGCCCCTGTATGAAACAAGTTAGGGTATACCCCAGTGAAAGGGAGAATGACGAGGAGGTAGTGGTATGCCCCCTCGAGAGGATAGGTGGGTTGAAGAACATGAGTGTGCTCTCGAAATGTATAGATAATGGTGGAAAAGATGCAGAAAAGAAGAAATGTTAGCATGGATGATTTCAGAATGTTAGTAAGAAATAATTAATGTTGGTTAATTTGAGAAAAAGACATAATCTTCGATATATTGCCAAATACGCTATACTTGCTTGTTATCATCATTGGGCGGACATGACACAAATGGATGGTACACACTATGATATGAGATAGACCATAGTGTACAAAATCATCCATCTACGAAAAATAGACAGTCGTAGACAAGGAGTGTCTTAACTCAAAATAAGGACAAGATACCCCAATCATTTGGTCAAGACAAACCACAGACAATAGACAAATAAAAGACGGGTCATGAGACGTCATTGCTCCTCTAAATCCTTGATAGGACATCCTTGAGGAAACTAGTAACATGATTCAAAAAGCCAAAGTTTAAAAGACAATTGATAGACAACAACCAAAGAAAAAGAATCCTGAGACGTTGTTGCTTCTCTAAATCCTTCAAGGGACATCCTTGAGAAAGCTAGTAACAGGATCTTGCACAAATCGATAAAAAGATAAGACAAAATAAGATATAAAGTCATAAAGCCAAATAAATGTATTCACCAAAACTTGATCTTGTGGGATTGTTTGATGTTGATGTTTGACATAGTGTAATGTGAGAGAATGACACATACCTCCTAAGACGTTGAGTCTGGTTTCGACTTGGTGACTTCTGTATAAGGCATGACAAAGCCTGGTTTCAGTAAGACATGTGCCATATAAGACATTGGAGTCTGATGATGTTGAGGTGACAAGCCACATGAGACTATGACAATTTGATGACGTTTGTTGACAAGAAAGACATATCTTGCTAAGACATGGGTTGATCGCTTTGACAATGTGTTTGATATTGACTTGATGACAAGTTGAGTGTGTGCGTGTAGATAGTGTATGACATGAGACGATACCTTAAACTATGATATGCAACTTGTGTGATAGTGATTGTGAATGAACCCTATTGGACTGACCTAGTGTGGTCTCGGGAGCTCATCAATTGATTAGCCTTGCCTACGTTGTACACGCAGAGACCTCGTAGTTCGACACAACCAATGACTTTGAATATACAAAGAGTCATGATTTAAATGTGTGTGATACATGACAAACCTAGACTGACAAACCTAATGCCTCGGGGGCACATCGATTGATGGCCTTGCCTACGTCCCAGTCGTAGAGGCAACGTAGTTCGACTATGACTACAACTGACTTAACATGACTAACTTGACACTGTTTTGTTTTCGGTATTTTTTGACATGTATTGATTTTTTTGGATTTTTGAAGTTTTCTAATGTTTTTGTTTTTTTCAGGACATTTTCTGATGGTGCGATGCTATGTACAATGCGTTCATGGAATAGAACAAGGATTTGCCCCCAGTTGGGAATAAGACTTGCGAGATGGAATGGATCATATGATGGAATGGATGTTTAGATGTCAATCGTTCCAAATGATGGATAGGACAACCATTTATTATGAGTGATGGTGAAAATTTCTAATTAGAATGATGGTAGATGGAAGAGCGAGCTTGACTACACATGGCGCCTGTTTGCCAGGTTTTCATCATGGTACTTATCCATAGCGCCACCGAAGTGGTTTTCACTAGTGGACGGATTTATTTCTCTTTATTGTTTTGATTTTCTCAATTTTATTTTTTTTGTGTTACAAAGATGCCTGTTTGCCAGGTTTTCATCAAGGTAACCATTTTTTTGTTTTTTCCATTTTTTTTGTATTTTTCCAGATTAAGACACGGATTCTCAGAGACTTAAGCGTAAAACCTCTTTAGATGTAGACTGTTGATAGGGGACAAAAGCGGTTCTCCTTCAGGAGTAGAGAGTTGGTACGCTCCTGACCCAAAGGCTTCTGTGACAATGTACGGCCCTAACCAGTTAGGCTCAAACTTTCCTGGTTTCTCTCATTCAGCTTTGGATTCTCCATTAATACCAGGTCACCAATGTCAAAATATCTATTGAGAACCTTCCTATTGTAGCTCCGACAAAGACGATTCTAATATGCTTGCAAATGATCTAATGCTTTCTGTCTTCGTTCATCAAGTAATTCAAGCTCTTGTAGCCTAGAGACACGATATTCTTCATCGTCGACATGACTCTTCAAAGATACCCTTAGAGAAGGTATTTCGACCTCTATAGGTAAGATAGCTTCGGACCCGAATACGAGGGAAAATGGAGTGGCACCGGTGGGAGTGCGGATGCTTGTGCGGTAAGCCCATAAGGCAGGATTAAGCTGTAGGTGCCAGTCATGACCAACATCATTGACAGTCTTTTTAAGGATTCTAACAATGGTTTTATTAGATGCCTCAGCTTGGCCATTACCTTGTGGGTAATACGGGGTGGAAAAATGATGCTTGATGTGGAATTCTTCACATAAATGGCGCACTTCTTGGTTCTTGAATGGACGGCCATTATCTGTGATTATGGATTGTGGTACACCATACTGACAAATGATATAGTTCAGAATAAACTTAGATATTTGGGTGCCAGTGATGTAGGTCATGGGAATGGCTTCAATCCACTTGGTGAAGTATTCGGTAGCGGTAATGATGAATTTGTGGCCGTTGGATGATGGTGGGTGTATCTTACCTATGAGGTCGAGTCCCCATTGGGCGAAAGGCCATGGTCAAGTAATCGGTCGAAGCTCCTGTGTTGGCACTCTTATCAAGTCTCCATGTATTTGACATTGTCTACACATCTTCACAAAGATGTATGATTCTTTCTCCATAGTAGGCCAATAGTAACCTAGTCTCATAATCTTATAGGCTAAGGTTGGACCACTTGAATGGGATACACATATACCCTCGTGCACTGCTCGCAAAGTTGTTTGTGCTTCTTCAGCATTGAGACATCTCATTAGGGCATTGTCTAAGGTGCGTCTATATAGGGTTTCTCCGATGATGGTGTACTTGGTGGACTTATAGATGAAGGTTCGACATTGGTTATTGGACAAGTCTTGAGGTAAGGTTTGATTTGTTAGATAGTCGAATATTTCTTTATACCAAGGAGATGTAGGACCAACAATGGTACACACCATCATAGTATCAGGGATATGTAAGTAGGGACCAATAGCTATTCAACCAGAAACTCAAACTTAGGCACATTACTCAGAATATCCAAGGAACCCACGGTTGCCATAGCATCTGCAGCTCTATTCTGAATGCGTGGTATTTGTTGAAAAGTTATGTCCTTGAAATATTGTTTGAAACTATTAGCCATTCTCTTGTAAGGGGCAAGCTTCTCATCCTTAGTTTCGTACTCATCATTTACCTGTCGGATTACCAGTTGAGAGTCACCAAAGACATGTAGGCTCTTAATGTTCCATTATGCTGCCATTTTCAAGCCTGTCACTAAGGCTTCATATTCTGCTATATTGTTTGTACAAGGGAAAGCAATCCTGAATGATTTGGGAATGGTATCACCTTTGAGGTGTGACAAATAAGACACCAGCTCCTGAACCATGATTTGTATGTGACCCATCAAAGTACAGTTTCCAGTCGATTTTAATGTCAATGTTGAATAGAAATTCATCTAGAAAATCTGCTACTAAGGGATGATCTGCTTTTATAGGTGCATCAGCTAACTGATCTGCAATCACCTGTCCTTTTATAGCCTTCCTCTTGACATACTCAATGTCATACTCACTAAGTATCATGACCCATTTAGCCAATCGGCCTGTTAAAGCTGCCTTACTTAGAAGGTATTTGAGTGGATCAATTTTTGCAATTAACACTGTTTGTCGATTGAGCATGTAGTGTTGAAGTTTTTGGGTAGCAAAAACTACCGCAAGACAAGCACATTCTATGTTGCTGTAATTCAATTCATAGCCCACTAAGGTATGACTGATGTAATAGACCGCTCTCTCATGACCTTGATCATCTTTTTGTGCGAGAAGAGCCCCTAATGCCGACTGAGTTGCTGAAATATATAAGATCAAAGGCTTTCCTTCTGTAGGTGGCATTAAGACTGGCGGAGTTAGCAAATAGTCCTTGATTTGTTGGAATGCTTCCTGGCATTTAAGCGTCCGCACAAATGGCACTCCTTTCTTGAGTAGATGTTGAAATGGATGAATCTTATCTCCCAGTTGTACTATGAATCACCTAATTGACTGTAGTCTGCCCTGTAGAGTTCTGAGTTGTCCTATGCTGACTGGAGGAGGCATTTCTATGATAGCTCTTACCTTCTCTGGATCTACTTCAATGCCTCTTCGATAGATGATATACCCTAACAGTTTCCCCGATTTGACTCCAAAGACACACTTCTTTGGATTCAGCCTAACATTGTAGTTCTCTAGCCATTGGAATATCTTATTTAAAACCTTTAAGTGAGCTTCTCTTGTTTCTGATTTTGCTATAATGTCATCGACGTAATCTTCCATGAGAATGTGTACAAAGTCATGGAAAATTGTAGTCATTACGCGTTGATAAGTAGCTCCTGCGTTCTTAAGCCCAAAAGGCATAATGTTCCAATAGTATGTGCCCCATGGACACGTGAAAGTTGTCTTATGTTGGTCTTCAGTTGCTATTTTAATCTAGTTGTATCCCGAAAAACCATCCATGAGGGATAGCATCTCATACCCCGTTGTAAGATCCACTATCATATCTATATTCGGCAAAGGGAAGTCATCCTTAGGACACACCTTGTTGATGTCTCTAAAGTCTATGCAAATTCGAATGCCCCCAGTTGGTTTAGTCACGGGTACAAGACTCGATATCCAATCTGCATAGTCTATTGTCCTTATGAATCCTACATCCAAGAGTTTCTTTAGTTTTGTCTTGACCAATAGAGCAATCTACGGGTGCATTTTTCTTAACTTTTGTTTGACTGGTTTGATGCCTGGTTGCAATGGTAAATGGTGCAATATTAGATCTGGGTCCAACCCAGGCATGTCAGCATACGACCATGCAAAGTTTATCTGTCTCTTTTGGAAGAATTCCTTAAACTCAGGTTTTTCTATCTCTATTAAAGAAGCTGCAAAATATACCATCTTTGGATTCTCTTTTGTACCTATGTTGACTGCAACTAATTCTTCTACTAGCATCGGTGACTTTTCTTGTTCAATGGGGAGAATATTTAAACCTCTATCCTTGGGTGCCTCAGGGAGGTTTTCGCCCTTGGATATGTCCTTTATTTTGACTTTTTCTTTGTCCAAAGGTGCCTTTCGGTTTTCACCTAGGGACTCATCATTGTTCTTTTCATTGTCTATATTCTTTTTATCCTCATTTTTGCGACTAGAGGTGTAAATAGACTCCCCAAAATATGCTTTATCATCCAAGTCTATGGTAAAACCAGCTTTATGATCCCCTCTTGGTATGTCTTCTCAAAGTCCCATGAACTCAACAATTGCTTCGTCATTCTTGAATGTGTCTAAGATAGGTGTACCTTGTTGATCCCGGTCTATAAGTTCGGGATATATGAGGGGCATGTCATCATCGGAGTTTTTAAAGGTAGCCACTGATAGGGTGAATAGTGAATGGTTGACATGGTCGCAGAAGTTCTGGACTAACTCTTGCTGGGTCTTTTCCTTACGGGTAGGTAAACGTTGATGTGGGACCATTGCCTGGGATAGGTCATTAGAAGATGGTGGTTCAGGTGCCCAAGATGCACGATTGAGTTTTTCCCAATAATAGATCTTATGCCATTCTTCTTTGGACAAATGTTTCTTAGGACAAGGACTAGATGGTTTGGATATAGGTTTCACGTTTAGGTCCAATTCTCCAAATAGTGCGTCTATGTTCATGGTGCTGGTAGATGAAAGGGAATCCCATTCACCATCGCTTGAGTAAGGGGATTCATCAAAGATTGGAGGGTTGTCATAAAATGGGGGAGGTAGATCATGAGATGTCTCGGTGTCTGCGTAAGCACTCACTTCCTCTTGAAACAGTGATGAAGTACTAGGAAACCCAATTCTAAGTGGTTGACACCCTAGCCCTAAGTATTTCGGTCGTGGGTGGACAGTAATCGATTTCGTCCTTCCATTTTGATGTAGCCCTAACCCACTATGCCCATCATAGCCTTCCTTTTGCATTATCTTAAAGCCTTTTCCATATTGGTTCTTAGCTATTTGAATAGATGGGGAGGGGTATTCATGTTCTTCTTGATACAACCAGGAATCACCTTGGTCCACAATTTCCTTGCTTAGCTCTCCCCATTTGATCAATGTCGTTTGTAGGGGGAACATTGAATATGACTATTGATTGTATTCTATCTACCATAGGTAGGCCATATGCCTTAGGTGGAATCAGTTGACTGACACAGTATGATGCCTTTATACGATACTTGCCAAGGCCCTTGTCTTGGATTTCAAGTTTAGGAGTAGTTGATGGAGGTGTGAATGATTTGGACTTAGTGAGATGTGATGAGTCAATGTATTGGGATGAATTGGATGATGAAACTTCTTGATTAACTGGTACTTGGCATTGTGGAATTTCCTTTAGGCTTGTACAATATTGAAACGGATCTGGATCACCATCAATAGTGATCTCAGTGCCATTATGTGGAAATTTGAGACATTGGTGATACGTTGAAGGTACAACTTTCATTGCGTGTATCCAAGGTCTACCTAACAACAAATTGTACGAAAGAGTGAGATCCAAGACTTGGAAGCTGGTGTTCATGATTGTTGGACCAATTCTGATAGGGAGTGTGACCTCTCCTTTGGATGATCTTTCCTCATCATCGTAAGCCTCGATGACTATACTCTTAGAGGTATCTACGCAATCTTCTAAGAATCCTAATGCCTTAACCAATTTTAGGGTACATAGGTTCAAACCTGCTCCTCCATCTGCCAAGACTCGTCTGACTTTGGTTTCATGGACTAAGACTTCAAGATGTAATGGGTCATTATGATCATATTTTTCTGTCGAGTAATCCTATTGGGAAAATGTAGCATGGTGTGAATTGGTTAAATATCCCACCATCTCTTCAAAATGATTGACATCTAAATCAGTAGGGACAGTTGTGTTCTGCAAAGCTTTATCGAGAATGGCTCGATGCTCAGGTGATAAGGTCAATAGTTCCAAGATAGATATTTGTGCAGGGGTTTTACTCAATTGATCAAGAAGGTTGTACTTGAACTTGGAAGCTTGTGTAGATGGCTTAGAAGAAGGACTTGGAATAGTGATCTTGGTTCTGCGTGTGTTGACACTACATTCTGGAGGCTTCTTAATGGTGAAGGTATCGACATGCTCATTTGCAGCGCGGAGGCTATTTATAATCTTTCCTTTTCCATAGTCAAAATTGGTGTTTGCGTAATTGGTTGATGGATCGGTCTTAGTTCCTGAACCGAAGGCTTTTCCTTTTGTGTGGTCATGTAATGGGTCCTTGAAGACCTTATGATCACTATTCTTGGTGTTTTTCTGTCCACCGACCTCTATGGTTCCGTTCTCCACAAAGTCTTGGATAATGCCCTTGAGTTGGCGATAATTTTGTAGGCTATGTCCTTTTATTTGATGATATTCACAATGGGCTTTGTCATCCCACCAGGAAGGTTTAAATTGTCCAGATCATATTCTCTTGGTTCCAACGGTTTGATGAGATTGTGTTTAATCAATTCTTTGTAAATAACCTCGATCGGTTGTCCTAGAGGAGTAAATTCACGTGTTGGAAATCTTCTTTGAGGTCATTGTTGCTATGAATTTGGGAGATAGTTAGTCATTTGATCTGGATTATCCATTGTGTCTTGATTTTGGTTGTATCCTCTCAGTGTGATAACTGGCCTTGTATGTATGTTTTTAGCATCGACAATGCCATCATTTGTAACATTCTTGTTTCTGGACCAGAATTGTCTTCTATCATTTGGCGCGTTTTGATTTTGGACAATAGGATTCCTACTTGGTACCTTTATTTCGCCTTTTTCAATAAGGCCTTTCTCAAGGATGATGCCTTTCTGTACCAAGTCTAGGAATGAGGTACAACAATGTACTCTTAAATCACTCCATAGTTTTGGATTGATGTTCTTTAGGAATATCGTGACCTTTTGTTTCTTTGGTATCTCAACTGGACATCTGCTAGCTAGACTTCTCCACCTCTGAAAGAAAGTGGTGAAAGTTTCACCATCTTCTTGTGTCGTGTGGCACAAGGTTGCTATTGTTATCTCATTGTCTATGTTGAAGGCGAAATGTTCGACAAACTTTTCAGCTAATTCTCCCCAAGAGCATATACCATATGGTAGTTTAGAAAACCATTCCAGTCCTATCCCAACAAGGGTTCGTGGAAATAGTCTCATCAGATATGTGGGGTCATATGATATGTCTATGCATGCTATTGAGAACTCCCTAATATGTTCTAGAGGATTCTTTTTCCCATTATACTTAAGCAAAATCGGTATAATGCATCCATGGGGAAAAGGTGTCATGTAAAGCACTTTGTCAAATGGACATGGACATAAGTCTTGTGTTGAGATAGTTCGTTTTCCTGACATAGACATATTATCCATTTGTTGTTGGAGAGTTTGCATTTGATTCTGAAGGACATCGACTTGTGTCAAGGACATGGTGTTGGCATTGTTCGGATCAATGTAGACGTTCTGATATGCCATGTTTTGCGATGGGTTGTGATTTGGTGAAGGAATATATCCCATTTGAATAGTCCGTTGTGGGATAGGAATATATCCTGTTTGAATGGGTTGACTTGGTGGAGGAATATTCCCTATTTGAATGGTCTGATTTGGGATAGGAATATTCGTACTCGCTTTGGATCTCTTACCAATCGTGTTGGTGCCAAAAGGGTTGGATGAAGTTGCTCCCATCGTAAATTGTAAACCTTGTGTTATGTTTAAAGGGGTTGTGTTTACAATTGACGATGTCTGAGTTGGTATGCCAGTTGGTATTGCTGCGGTGATTTGGGGCATAGAACCACTTGATGTCACTATTTGCATTGGTTGGGTAGATTTCATTTTCAATGTATGAACGTCAAATCCTGGTGGTAGTGTGGCACCTTCTACTAGCAATTTTGCTAGATAGCGTTGGGGATCATTTGCCAAGCACTCATCCATGAAGGATGCAAATTCAGGATCTTGGACTGCAGACTCTATGTCTTCAACAAAGACTCGTCCATTGGCATCTCTAGTGACAAATTTATCAAGCAATGGTTTGTGTGGTTTGTTCTTCCTAGGTGGTTGAGTGCTAAAAGGATTGATAAACTCGTTGGGGTCTGCCATTTCTTTGTGCCTCTTTTGAGACCTTGTTTTGACCATAAAAAGTTGCTCAAAATGGGGTAATGCAGACTATGCCTAAGAACTGATATGACCTAATTCTATGTTTTTGGATTTTTTTGGACAATAAGGATGTTGCTAAAATGATTTCTAGAAAGACGTATACTGAGATAACGTATGGTAAGATGGACAATATGTAAGACCTCGTGTAGACTATGATTCTAAAATGGGTATAACCTACCTCCTATGGAGTAAATGCATGCAAGGATTTGTTTTGACCAAGGAACCTGATTGTAGGACAAATGACAGTTGACAAAGTGAACTTTCCAAACTAGACTTGTTGAGCTGAAAAGATTCACTAGATAAGACTAAGGTGACTAGGTTCGATGAGTGACAAATTGGGACATGAATTTATCCAAAGATGAGGAAACTTATCTATGCTATGATATGCAATTTCCTAGGGAGTATCTAGATGCATGCAAC
>VCHN02002950.1:0-15455 GCA_007115665.2 Sequoiadendron giganteum | reverse complement strand
GTTATCCTAGACAGAGTGTCATCGCAAGGTTTGTTATGAGATCTCCTCTGGGCATTCTTCATAGGCTCCAATAATCCTGGTGACCTCAACTGAATCCCGACCCTCATACTCAATCATGCGGAATCAACTATCTCTCGTGAGGAAAAAATAGTTGACCTTGCCATTCCAAGCCTTCCCAATCATCCCAAGTCTAAACGAGCCCTTGTGTCTATAAGTGAGGTAAAATTATCTTGATTAGTGAGAAGTTAGTCCTAATCTTCTAAGTACATTACTTTAATTATCACTTATTTAAATAACTTCCGAAGGTTACCTGGTGTACCTCTTTGGGCTCCGGCCCCTAACAAAAGCCACTCTTCTAATGGATAACATGCTACTCAAATCTAGACTCCAAGGGTATCATAGGTGCTACTGACCTGAACAACACAAACTCTCCTATTCTAGGAGGCAATAATTAAGGAAATCCACTCCAACACTAGGAGGCAACAAAACACTTAAAGCACTACCCAAGGGAAAACGAACGATAGACTTAACAAGGAATTAGCCCATAACCTCTGGAAGACTTTACAATTTAAAACACAAATCACCTTTTCCCAACATAATCAACATCAGGAAATTTAATATCAAAAGCACAAGTATGGAAATACACTATATTCAGATATCTTAAATCCATTTCCCTAATTAATGCATCTCGTAGAAATTAAAATAATATCCTTCTAAATCTTCATCAAAACATAATAATCTCTTCCATTAAAATAAATATCTTTTCTCTATCTATCTCACCATGCACACTATTTGTTTCAGTTTTAAATCAATAGTTAAATACTTTGCATACAACCACATGCCTAAAATAGAATATTACATATATAATATATGCAACATACTTTATATATTTAAATACATATATTATATTTATATTCAACACTATATTTAAAAATAAAAACCTACATTAAGCATTGGTTTTGACCTTCTATTTTTCTAAAAAAAATAACCAGGTTGTCAAATTGATTAATTTTGTATTAAATTCATAGTCAAACACTAATTTCCCAATATGTAAATACATTTATATTAAATATTATAAAGTAATATTTAATATAAAATATTCACAACTTACATTTAATAAAAGAATACCATATAAAAGAAAATTTATAAAAAAAAACATTTTTAAATACGAAATCTTATTCATATTAAACATTGGTGACAATGATCGAACGGTACACCATCCGACAGATGGTACCACCAGTACACCCTGCACATTTGCCGACTGTACTAAGTACAACGGTTGGTGGTTTCTTTGGTGGCCGCACTCCCCACGAGATAGTGCGTCCCCCCAAGTGGTGGGCACACTGCCCCATGGGTAGCGCGTCACCCAAGGGAATCCATGGGTGGTGGGGTCATGGCCACCGTCCACTCTGTAAATAATTTTATTTTATTATTTTTTTTATAAACAAAAAAAAACTTTATCAAAAGTACCGAGTGCGGAAATTTGCACAGGTACGACATTTTTTTGAAACCCAACAATATAACTTTATTCTATGATCTTAAATATAAATATATTTATAAATATTTATATTCGAAAATATAATACATGTAATATATATTTATATATATTTACACAGATAAATTTATTGGTAAAATCGAGAAAATAATAAAAAAAATAAGTAACAGGAAATTAATAAATTTTTCTAGAATATCTTCCTAAATTCAAGAGGTTTAAATTTAATTTCTTTTAAACCATTCCTTCAAATTTTCAAATAATTAAAAAAATAGGAAAATTAAATAGATCTTGATTTTTTATTGAAGGTTTTCTAAGAGGGTTTGTTTTGAAGAACAGATCTGAATGTTTTCAAAAGGGTAAAATCTTCATACAACAACCTAAATGTTTGGAGCACAATAAAGGTTTAAATTAAACAATGTTTCAACAGTTTCCCCATTTACTGAATTAAATCCTATAGTAAATTTAAACAATCTTCCCCAAATTTTAGATTAATTTAAATCTTGATTCAATTAACAAATAGGATTCACAATGATTTCAACAACAGATTCATAAACAATTTATATTGTATTAAATAAAACAAGAACAAGAAAACACTGAACAAAACCTGGAATTCAAAGCTACAGGAAAAGATGAATTTCTGTTGCAAGTCTCCTCCAAAGATCTCCTGAATTTTCTTCAATCGTGCAATGAATCCAATCCAAAACTCAACCAATGCAAACAAACTTCCTTCAAATAAATTCTACAATCAAAACTTCCTTCAAACCCTTCTCTGTGCAAATTTTCCAAAGAATTCTGCTCTGCTTTCTCAAAAAACTTCTCTTCCCAAAAACCTCTTCTTGAATGAATGAATTTTCAATCAACTCTCCTTCTTAATTAAACATGCACTTTAGTCCTCAATCAAAAATATCTTAAACAACCTAAATCTAATTGCATGAAAAATTGAATATTACATATTAATTTAATTTTCCATTTTTGAAAACCCACTTTGAATTTAAAATACAATTTCAATATCTTTCAGTTTCTTTTGATTTAATTTAATTTAATCCAATAAACTTAATTAATTAATTTTAATTATTTAATAACTAAATTCAACCCTTTTGAGTTTAAATTTATTTAATTAAATAAATTAAATTTAACTAAATTAAATTTTATTGTTAACTTTAAATATAACATCAAAGCATAATTTTAATTTAATATATAATAATCACTACTTTTAACCAATGCAATTATTCTAAAAATTGATTTAATAATAATGCATCTAACAGAATCAAATAACATTAAATATTGTAAAACATGACTCAATAATCAAGACTGATGACACACTAAGGCTAGGGCGTAGACCTGACACATGTTACCTAGCTACTATCTCCCATTCAACTTAACCGTTGGATCGACACGCTCAAACCTGTGAGACCAGGTGGAGTTGATGTCATGTACATGCAACCTAAAAACCAAATAAACAACATCATATAGTATATCCAGCATATAATACACACCGTGAAGAAGAAATCATGGATTCGTAGGGCACTCACAAGCGAGTGATGCGAACTCGTCCTCTTCACCAATACACTCATCAAAGACTGACATTAATATCTTACTCAATAATCTCATAATAAAAAACTCATGTTATCAGCACTAACATCATTAAACCATTAAAGCATATGAAACGATAATTAGATCAACACATCACACAATAATAGTTGTCGCTCAATAGTAGTGATCAAAGCACAAATAACAAGGTGTGTCTCGTATCATAGTAGTTGCAACCAAAGCATAAAGCAAACTGAACAAGAAGCAAAATAGAGGGGTATTACATTCTCCCCCCAAAGACCAGGCTTACTCCTGGAAGCTTGAAAAAAAGTAGGGATATAACTCCCTCAAACAACTTGCAAACACATCAAAACCTCGATCCCTGAGGACGAGCATCCTGGATTGAGTGACCAACTCCAAAAGTGTTATGTTGCGGAAAAACCCTAGCAAGGTGGCCCTGCTAACCACAAGAGTAACACCCAGTATTACGACCAAACTCACTACCTCCTATCGGTGCAGTAGACTGCTCTGTACTACCCCAATCAATCGCAGACTGTGAACTCTAGGCTGGTTGTACCTGACGATTGTGCTTATTGCGCCACCAATTTTGGTTCCTTCTAGGTGAAGAACCACCATCATCCTAAGAGTCCTTACGCTTTCCAAGTGCACCCTCCTACTGCTCACTTTGAGTAGGCCCCTATTGAGTCAACGGTGATCCAACTCCCTGAGTGTGACCCCATCATGCACTAGACCCAACTCCTGAACCACTACCAATCTGCACACCTGAATGACCTCCTAGTGCCATAGCTAAGTTCTCCTTGACCAGCTATGCCTTCTCCACAACTGTCTCCATAAACTTGGGCTCAAAGACCTGCACACAACCACTGATATGGGCATTTAAGCCCCTGATGAAATATTGCACGAGCATCCCCTCATCATCCCCTATTCCTACGAACTGTTTAAGTTCATATAAATGTCTCTCATACTCATCTACGGTCATGGCTAACTATCAAAGGGCATGGAACTCATCACCCCTACGCTGACACCAATGCTCGAAGAAAGTGGGCTCAACCGCTTCTAGAAGGTCTCCTAAGATATCGAAAGTGAAATATCGCAAGAGGGAGCCTCTACCTCAAGACTCTATTCTTGTTCGGATTGCTTTATGCTTTGTTTGGTTGCAAATACTTTGTTACTGGACACATTTTGTTATGATGTTTTGATCGCTACTATTGAACAACAACTATTATTGTGTGATGTGGTTATCTGATTATTGTTTCACATGCTTTAATGGTTTAATGATGTTAGTGTTGATAACATGAGTTTTTTAATTATGAGATTATTGAGTAAGATATTAATGTCAGTCTTTGATGAGTGTATTGGTGAAGAGGATGGGTTTGCATCACTCGCTTGCGAGCACCCTGCGAATCCGTGATTTCTTCTTCACGATGTGTATTATATGCTGGATATACTGTATGATGTTGTTTATTTGGTTTTTAGGTTGCAGGTACATGACATCGACTCCACCTAGTCTCACAGGTTTGAGCGTGTCGATCCAATGGTTAAGTTGAACGGGAGATAGTAGCTAGGTAACATGTGTCAGGTCTATGCCCTAGCCTTAGTGTGTCGTCAGTCCTGATTATTGAGTCATGTTTTACCTTATTTAATGTTATTTGATTCTGTTAGATGCATTATTATTAAATCATGTTTTAGAATAATTGCATTGGTTAAAAGTAGTGATTATTATATATTAAATTAAAATTATGCTTTGATGTTATATTTAAAGTTAACAATAAAATTTAATTTAGTTAAATTTAATTTATTTAATTAATTAAATTTAATCTCAAAAGGGTTGAATTTAGTTATTAAATAATTAAAATTAATTAATTAAGTTTATTGGATTAAATTAAATTAAATCAAAAGAAATTGAAAGATATTGAAATTGTATTTTAAATTCAAAGTGGGTTTTCGAAAATGGAAAATTAAATTAATATGTAATATTCAATTTTGCATGCAATTAGATTTAGGTTGTTTAAGATATTTTTGATTGAGGACTGAAGTGCATGTTTAATTAAGAAGGAGAGTTGATCGAAAATTCATTCATTGATTCAAGAAGAGGTTTTTGGGAAGAGAAGATTTTCTGGAAAGCAAAGAAGAATTCTTTGGAAAATTTGCACAGAGAAGGGTTTGAAGGAAGTTTTGATTGTTGAATTGATTTGAAGGAAGTTTGTTTGCATTGGTTCAGTTTTGGATTGGATTCATTGCATGATTGAAGAAAATTCAGGAGATCTTTGGAGGAGGTTTGCATCAAAAAATTATCTTTCCTGTAGCTTCAAAATCCAAGTTTTGTTCTATGTTTTTCTTGTTCTTGTTTGTTCAAAACAAATATATATTGTTTAAGAAATTGTTTGTTGAATTCATTGAGAATTAAGATTTGTTAATAGAAACTAGATTTAAATTAATCTAAAATTTGGGGAAGATTGTATAAATTTACTGTAGGATTTAATTCAGTAAATGGGAAATTGTAGAATCATTGTTAAATTTAAACCTTAGATTGTGCATCAAACATTTAGATTGTTGTAAGAAGATTATACCCATTTAGAAAACAATCGGATCTAGTTTTGAAAACAAACCCTCTTAGAAAACTTTCAATGGAAAAATCAAGATCTGTTTAAATTTGCCTACTTTTATATTATTTGAAAATTTGAAGGAATGGTTTAAAAGAAATTAATTTTAGGAATGATTTTTAAAAATTCAGTTTTTAAACATTTGTGAAATTTAGAAAATCATTCTAGAAAATTTTATTAATTTTCCTGTGACTGGTTATTTTTAATTATTTTGTCAATTTTACCAGTAGGAAATTCTATGTAAATATATATATTTATATATTATATGTATTATATTTTGTTAAATATATATACATATAATATATAAGTATATAGATTTAAAATTATTATTAATCTTTTGAACAAAATCGTCGTACGCGAAATTGTAAAGGTCTATGCGAAATTTCGCGCATTGTATTTGTGATAAAAGTTGTTTTTATATAAAATAAAATTATTTACACAGTGGACGGTGGCCATGACCCCACCGCCCACGGATTCCCTTGGGTGACGCTTTGCCCATGGGGCAGTGCGCCCACCACTTGGGTGACGCACTGTCCTGTGGGGAGTGCGGCCACCAAAGAAAGCATCAGTCGCTGTACTTAGTACAGTCGGCGAATGCGCAGGGTGTACCGGCAGTACCGTCCGTTGGACGGTGTACCGTTCGGTCACTGTCACCAATGTTTAATATGAATAAGATTTTGTATTTAAAAATGGTTTTTTTATAAATTTTATTTTATATGGTATTCTTTTATTAAATGTAAGTTGTGAATATTTTATATTAAATATTACTTTATAATATTTAATATAAATGTATTTACATATTGGGAAATTAGTGTTTGACTATGAATTTAATACAAAATTAATCAATTTGACAACCTGGTTATTTTTTTTAGAAAAATAGAAGGTCAAAACCAATGCTTAATGTAGGTTTTTATTTTTAAATATAGTGTTGAATATAAATATAATATATGTATTTAAATATATAAAGTATGTTGCATATATTATATATGTAATATTCTATTTTAGGCATGTGGTTGTATGCAAAGTATTTAACTATTGATTTAAAACTGAAACAAATAGTGTGCATGGTGAGATAGATAGAGAAAAGATATTTATTTTAATGGAAGAGATTATTATGTTTTGATGAAGATTTAGAAGGATATTATTTTAATTTCTACGAGATGCATTAATTAGGGAAATGGATTTAAGATATCTGAATATAGTGTATTTCCATACTTGTGCTTTTGATATTAAATTTCCTGATGTTGATTATGTTGGGAAAAGGTGATTTGTGTTTTAAATTGTAAAGTCTTCCAGAGGTTATGGGCTAATTCCTTGTTAAGTCTATCGTTCGTTTTCCCTTGGGTAGTGCTTTAAGTGTTTTGTTGCCTCCTAGTGTTGGAGTGGATTTCCTTAATTATTGCCTCCTAGAATAGGAGAGTTTGTGTTGTTCAGGTCAGTAGCACCTATGATACCCTTGGAGTCTAGATTTGAGTAGCATGTTATCCATTAGAAGAGTGGCTTTTGTTAGGGGCCGGAGCCCAAAGAGGTACACCAGGTAACCTTCGGAAGTTATTTAAATAAGTGATAATTAAAGTAATGTACTTAGAAGATTAGGACTAACTTCTCACTAATCAAGATAATTTTACCTCACTTATAGACACAAGGGCTCGTTTAGACTTGGGATGATTGGGAAGGCTTGGAATGGCAAGGTCAACTATTTTTTCCTCACGAGAGATAGTTGATTCCGCATGATTGAGTATGAGGGTCGGGATTCAGTTGAGGTCACCAGGATTATTGGAGCCTATGAAGAATGCCCAGAGGAGATCTCATAACAAACCTTGCGATGACACTCTGTCTAGGATAACATTGGTTTTTGTGTTGTGTGTATGGATTCTTTATCATACTTGATTATTATTATGTCTGGAAGCAATGTGACCATGTTAGTGTTGACTTATATTGTGCATGTGTTTAGTTGAGTTAGTATGTGTCAGTATGAGTCTGCCTTTGGTTAGAGGTAGTAGATTCTTTGTCCATGTTGCATTGTTACTATCTCCTAGCATGGGGGGTAGGCCTTCAGGTACCACTTGGTTGGGTGGAACATGCACCATAAACTGTGGGTCCCCCATGATCTTCAGTTTGTGGAGGCGAGACATCCAATTGGACAACTCGCGGATCTTCTTTTCATTTCTAGCACTGTTGTATTTCATTATCTAATGCATTGTTTATACCCCTCTTGTATTTATGAGGTGGATTTATGTAATTATAACTCTTATGCATTTATGAATCATTCTGGAAATGAGTGTTGTAATCAGTAATTCATGTAATGGATATATATTATGGATGTTAACTTCTTATCTTGTTATTTATTTGTGTTGAATGAATGCTTACTACTTGAGTTATTTAATGCAATGTATTTTTAATTGATGTTTGTTAATGAGGATTTAAGTAATCTTGGTTATGTAACCTTAGGGGATGTTTTCAATTATAGATGAACATGTATGTTTAATTCACTTTAATAAAAAAAAAATTAGTACACTTTTATAGTGAAATGAAACTTCCCTACTACAGCATGGCTGTAAGATTACATCCTTATTTCAATTAATCTATCATAATTCCTCTTTTAATTAAAAATCACTTTATTTAATTAACCCTAATTTTTCTTCTTTGATTAAATAGATCAACTTTATTTAATCCTAATGTTCTTCTTTTAATTAAATAATTCATTTTATTTAGTTAAATCATAAGTCCCCCTTTTGATTAAATAAATCATCCTTATTTAATCAAACCTAACATCACCCTTTTTAATTAAATAATTAAAATCTATCAAATTCTTCTTATTTTGATTTAAAATAAATCCAAAAATCTAAGTTAAAATGTCAAATCAGCTAATTTTCACTTAAATTAATTAAATCCTAATTAACTCTAACTCTAATCCATCAAATCCTCTAGATTTTGCAACTTGCACAAGTAAATCAATTTAATTGATTTATAAATTCCTCTATAATCATTCAAAAGGGCATTTTGTTGGAATATTCTTCCAATTTGAAATCTCCCTCCTAAAAGGGCTTGTCCTCCAAACATGGCATTAAGCCTCTTACATGTCCTTTTCTTGATCCAAGTGGCATTAACTCTTCTTCCACATCCTCTTCCACAAACAAACTTTCAAATTTCAAATTTCAAATTTCCACATAATTGCATTTATTTGCACATTCACCAAAATGTGCTCATTCCTCCTCCACTAGCATGTTGACAAGTGGCACCTTGCCATTGGCTCATGTTTAGTCCCATATTCATCCCATTTGTTCAATCCTCCATCCTTCTCTCCTATAAATGGAGAGCTCTTCTATTGGTTTTATGATCCACAATCCATGCAAGCTTACTCTACTCAATTTCATTCACAACTTCATCCATTTTTATCCAAGTTTCATAGTTTTTTATCAATCTTATCAAGGTTATTGTCAAATTGCATCAAGGAGCATTCAATCTTCATCAAATTGCATCAAGGAATTGGGAGAGGGCTATTTTTCACATCAAAATAACACCAATTCCCCCATGGGATAGTGGTTTGAATGTTTAAGAACATGATTTGATAGCTTTTTATTGATTATCTTTGTTTGATTTCTTGTTCTTGGTGTTTAAATGGATTGCATGGGGAATGATTGTTTTAGATGTGTTTGATGACTAACATTGTGTTGTTTGTCTATGTTTGAACAGGTCTCAGACCAACCATTCACATCTATATTTCTTTCAAATGTATTGACAACTTTGGGTGTGCATATGTATGTATGTTGTTTGCAAAAACACTCGTCACTATGGTAGCTCACAATCTTCATAGCGGGTAAAGCTACAGAACAACAGTCAACAATGCCTTATGGAAAATAACATAAACTATTCAATTGCTTTGGTAAATTTAGAACTCTAAATATTATTGTGGCCATTGGCACTATATGGAAAGCATATATGAAACAATGTTGTTATTGGTGTATTTTATTGCTTTGCAACCATCACGTGTATATGGAAACCATAAATGAAATAATATTTATTGTTTTGCAACAATTGCCTCTATATGGAAACTTTTAGCCAATAGGCTATATGTGTGAACTTTGGACAAAAAAATTGTCAGTCTTCCCGGTTTTAAAGTTGTTGGCCAGCAATCAGCAATGCATATATATTTGCATCTTCCTCTGCATACATATATATCAACGTACATTTTTTTTGCCACCTGCATCTTTATCTACTGCATGTGTTTGATGCATATATAGGAATCTATTGCTTTGAAATATATTGCCACAAAAAAGTATGTGCTTATTTTGTTGTGTTTCATTTTTATTTTCTTGTGTGCAGATATGTATGTATGTCAAATTAGATGTAGACAACATATACTGCTCCTTATGTTTATTTTTTTCGGAAGATAGTTGTTATTTGTTTCCTCCTCAAAAGGGAATTCTTACAATAATAGGGTTTATATTAGGCCTAATAAGAAACATTGATATCACCATTCATCACAGTGGTGGGTAGTGTATGTTCTTGCTCGGGGGTTTGGTGAGAGCCTAT
Organism: Sequoiadendron giganteum; assembly: GCA_007115665.2. Classification (NCBI taxonomy): domain Eukaryota; kingdom Viridiplantae; phylum Streptophyta; class Pinopsida; order Cupressales; family Cupressaceae; genus Sequoiadendron; species Sequoiadendron giganteum. Next base: position 5,270 of record VCHN02002950.1, on the reverse strand, counting down.
TAGGCTCCATGACCCAATATGGTAGGGTGGAGAGCAGGCCTTCTTTTGTTTTGTTCCATTTTACTTTCCCTGTGTGCAGATATGTATATTTGTGAAGAGCCATGGACAACATTCATCCCTATGTGCAGCTATGTAGGTATGTGAAATCAGATGCAAATGAGTGGTATTCCCATGTCAGCATGTGCCAAGTGATGTTAATCTCTCAACCCATGCCAAGTGATGTTTATTTACTTTGCTCCCATTGTGATTTCTATATTAACAGGTCCATGTACGACTATATATGTGTGTTGTCTACTTATAAAATTTAGCTCACAGTAACAAACCAATTCAAAACCTTCACCACAAAATGTGAACCATAAATGAAACGATATTGGTTTCAATAGTAAGCCAAATGAAAAAACCCACACAAAACACACGATATTAACTATTTTGCAACCATACACATAAAACAGTGGCGATAAATGATACACTATAGCCTAAGCTAGAGAATTTCAACCATCACAACAAAATGAAATCCATAAATGAAACAATAAATTGGTACCAACAATCACCCACATGGGAAAACCCACAAAGATTATTTTTTGCCATCTTTTCCATGTCGCACCCAACATTCATCCCTATGTGCAGATATGTATGTATGTGAGCTCAGATGTAGAGAACATTCATATATATTCCTTCCTATGCTTATTCTTTTCATAAGGTAGTTGCTTTTTTTGTGTATGTCTATACTTAAACTTCTCCACATAAATTAATTGCTACTTGCCTTCACGTAGCCCTGTCTCTATTCGTTGATAAATGTCGTGACATCTAACAAAAGAACAGGTACATATGTTTCAATTGACAATTGCAGTTTTTCTATTCGAGACTCGCATCGTGCATTTATTGAAATTGCTTTTATCAACTAAAACATGTGGTACCTGTTCTTGTGTGAAGTAATTGTCTCAGGCTTAGGATTTTCAAGTTCTTTTTGCAAAAAACAACGGGGGGACATGATCCACAACATGTGTCAAATTACATGTAGCCACATATGTTTAAAACCTCAAGAAACATAGTGAATGTCTACGAATGTTATTATAAGGCATTATTGGGTCTCGTTTTGTTGCTATACCTACTATCAAAGTCATGAGGGAGGAGGGTAAGCTTCTATGAGGGTGCAAGTTCAATCACACATTTTCTATCTTTTGTGAAGGTGGTTGGAGGTTATTATGTGTTTTTTGTATGGGGAAATGGTTGCAAAAGCAAAAGAAAAAGTTTTTCCTACGATATTTTTTGCCCGCTACTTGTAGGAAAGCTAGCGGGAAGAGGTGTGTTTGAAACAAGCAGGAAGAGGTGCATATCAAAAAAAACCTTTGCGATTTTGTTTCATTTGTGGTGTGTACAGACATTTGCTATGTTTTCCAAGGCTTTAAAAGACATGTGCTACTTACAACCATCACCACTACACGGAATCCATGCAACAATTAATGTCAATGCCATTTCGCTAGCCCTCTCTATCGATGCACCAAATGCTTTTAATCTAAAAAACAAAAACCATTCCCCACCTTTTCCTCAATCGCCACCTTTCCCTCGGCCACCAAAAGGCTTAAAAACTGGGAAGGTTGATGAAAATCCCGACCAAAGCTCATTGTAGACTACCTTCCATCATCTTGCAGTCTATGTTCTTCCAAAACACCCAACCACATGTAAGTAACACCTGCCATTTCAAACCTTGGGAAACATAGCACTAGACTCTGATGAGGGCAGGCTTCTATTAAGGTGCAAGTGCGGTTAGTCATTGTGGAATTTATGTGAAGGTGATTGGATGTTATTTTGTGTTAATTCTTTTCCCATTTCTTCCAGGCATGAATCTTGTATATAACACTTTAAAATATAGTTTATCATTCTAAGAATGTTGCATAAAATCATAGGGATCATTATGTATCAATGGTGTTTGCATCTGGTATGACATACATACATATATGTACATAGGGGAAATACATTGTCCACCACTACAAACAATGGTGGCATCAATATTCCATATAACACTGAAAATATAGCTTGTCATTCCAAAAACATGCCAGTATGTATCAATATTGTTTGCATCTACTATGACATGCATCCAAACCTACACATTGCATTGTTCATCATTGTGGTCAATGGTTGCATCAATGTTCCATATAACAGTTAAAATATAGCTTATCATTGCAAGAATGTCCCAACAAAATAAACATAGGGATCATTATGTATCAATTTTCTTTGCATCTATGATGACATACATACATATTTGCACACAAGGGAAATCCATTGTCCATCACTCCAATCAATGGTCTCATCATGAATACTTTTCTATTGTTTTACCAACCATCCCCCCATGCAAAAAACACAAAACAAGTGATTTTTATTTTTGCCTGCTCACTCTCAATAATGTCAAAGCTGAATATTTGGTCCTCACATCCTTGTTTATTGTAATGGTGATTCTCCCTTTTAATTGTCATGTGACCTTTTATTGCCCATCGTCTACCTGTTGTCTATATGTAATTCCACATACATACATTTCCACACATTGTTTTTGTGTCTATATATATCCAAGGAACAAACCCCTACAAATGCATCCAAGGCATGCAATGCATGTATACCTGCTTGGAAAACAACATCTACACCAATATATAGGTATGATCGAGAGGAAGCATCATTTTGTTGTGCTTGGTTTTATATTTCCTATGTGCACATCTATGTGTTTCTGACATTATATGTAGACAAGATTCATATCTTTGAAGACTACTTATGGATATATATGTGTAACAACCTATGATGGTCCATCGCCCAATATGGTAGGGTGGAGAGAAGGCTTTCTTTTGTTGCATTTCATTTTATTTTATTTTCCCTATGTGCAGATATGTATTTGTGTTATTATTTCTTTCAGCCTCAAAAAGAAGTTGTTTGAATGATAGACTATATATTAACTATAATAAGGGACATTGATTTCACCATTCACCAGAGTAGTGGACGATGTGTGTTCTTGCTATGCGTAGCCTTTCTTTTTTGCTAGATACTATAGGATACATACCAACAATTACAGTGCACTATGAATCAAACAAGAGGATCATCTCCAACAATTGTGTTCATTTCCATCATCATGAAATGTTGGTATTCTTAACGGTAATTATACTGCTTCTCTTTCCCTCTTCATTTCCATGCATATAGAATTTCCACCATTTCTAATTTTGCTTCCTTATCATTTTTTATATGCAAGATGTAATCGTGGTATTGCATATTTTTTCCTTATAGATTATAGAACTATTTAAATTTCATAATTTAGGTATTGGTTACCAAAGAAACATGTTTGCCTCACTAAAGTTTGCATTTTCCTTGTGTGTACCTATATCTGAGTTAAACCATTTTAGATTGCAACTACATTCAATTTATATACAAGGTGTACCAATCTCCAAAATGCTAGATAGCTTTACAATCACACATTTGCATGGTGTATGGCCTTCGCCTACATTCTATCTATATACAACGTAAGGCTATATATCTTTTATTCCATCTCTTATTTCACAACTGCATGTCGATTTATTAAAAATGTATAGCATTGATTTGAACGCAACCAATTTTCTCAGGTGCCAAAGCATTGCTTTCACCATTGATCAAAGTGGTGGAGAATTAATGTTTTTTTCTCGGGGGTTTGGTGAGAGCCCATGAGGCTCCATGAGCCAATATGGTAGGGTGGAGAGCAAGCCTTCTTTTTTTGTGTTCATACTGCAATCCATTATGTGCACAAGGTATGCCTATATTTTATTTAATTGTTGTGTTCTATTACAGCTGCATTGCATATTATTTGTTATAAATTGTACAAGTCTTTATATTTCTTGATTTATTTATTGTCTACCAATGGCACATGTTTATTGCACTAAACTTCACATTATCCTTTCATGTTTGCAAAGCATACTCAAGCCAAAAAATCCTCCTTCGTGGATGTTTTGATGCCATTAGATCTTGTATAAAGTCAGCAAGGGCTGAAACATTGCTTTCACCATTGATCAAAGTGGTGGAAAATTTATTTTTTTGCTCGAGGGTTTGGTGAGAGTGCATGATGCTCCATGACCCAATATGGTAGGGTGGACAGCAGGCCTTCTTTTCTTGTCTTTATACTGCATTCTACCACATGAACAAGGTATGCCTATATCTTTCATCCCTTCTATTATAGGTGCATTGTATATTATCTATTATAAATTATAGAACTCTTTATATCTCCTAATTTAGATATTTTCTACCAATGACAAATGTTCACTGCACTAAACTTCACATTTTGTTGTTATTCTTGCAGAGTATATTGCAGCCATAATGGAGATTTTGATGAAGTAATGTGTTATAAATGACCTTTCAAAATAATTATAGTGACTACAAAATCAGTCACAATGGTCAAATAAACAATTAGATCCGCATAGACTCTATATTAAGTGTAATAAGGAACATTGATTTCACCATTGACTAGAGTGGTGGACGATGTATGTTCTTGCTCATGGGTTTGGTGAGAGCCTATGAGGCTCCATGACCCAATATGGTAGGGTGGAGAGTAGGCCTCATTTTGTTGTGTTTCATTTTTTCCTATGTGCAGATCTCTATGTTTCTAACATAAGATTCAAACAAGATTCATATGTTTCATAGGCTAATATTAAGTTTAATATTAAAGATTTTTTTGAGCATTGATTACATTGAGACAATAATCTCTATTTTTAAATCTTGCGCCCAAAAATTTTACATGTAATCTTTCAAGATATATTTTGATCGCATGTAAAGTCAGATTCCCAAACAAAATGAAAAAAATGTAGTTCAAAATTTTTCTACCAATCTACTTTTCCATTTACATCAACAGAATCCTATGGATGCAATTATCTCTTTATTGTTATGGTTGTCCATCACTTATGCAAATACACTTATTTGACAATTTATGTCCTATTACAAATCAATAATATTATAAGCTTTCAGATAATTCTATTATGCTTTTGAAATAACCTACATGTATTAGTACCTTTATCTATGTCCTACCATTTTAGTGTACATGTATCATAAAAGGGTCATTAATCATGCCATAAGGATTCTTAAATTTGGTCACTTTATCTCTCTTTCTATGTATCAATTTTGTTTGAATGGGCTATATCATACACACATATCTGCACATGCTCTCTCTCAGATTGCATTCCTACCATTTGTGCTTCCCTCCGCCTACCGGCTCATCGTTGCATGTCACTACATGCAACTGCTAGTTATATTATAATATTTAGCTAATA